>JAGKTI010000970.1:2866-43521 GCA_018397915.1 Birgus latro | reverse complement strand
ATATATATATATATATATATATATATATATATATATATATATATATACACTGTCTTCTCTTCTGTTGTACCTACTGATATATTCCTATCCTGTTTTCCCTTTATTAGCACTAATAAAAATTTATCTACTGTACTCTCCTATCTCCAATTGTACTGTATATGCTGAACTACCCCTGTACCTGCACAGTTCTTTCTTCCTTGGAACTTACTTAAATATACCTGTTCTGTTTTCTATGTACTCACTTATTTCTAACCAGTCTGATCCATCTTAGTCACTAAAACAACCCTATCCTCTCTTTTATCTTTTTGTTCAATATTCTGTCTTCCACAACTACTGTACTGTACTCACCAACCTAACTTTACTCATTGTCTTTCCCTTCCCTTGCACTCACTGAACCACCTTTTCCTGTCCTTTCCCCTTTTGCATTCACCTACCTGTTCAGGAAATCCTTATACATCAGAGGTGCTTCCCAAAATAACACAATTTCTATATGGTTGTTTTTATAAAGTGGAGGAAAGTGCAAATCACCTCTATATAGGTAGCAACAGAGTGCTGGTGGGAAATTTTTCCACAATTTATGGGAAATTTTTCCAAAATTTACTGTCGAGTTAACCCTTTCAAAATCCAGTGACCTTTTTTTTTTCCCATTTTATTCCCACTATCTTACCATTATACAGTACAATATTTAGCTATGGGAAAACTTCTTTTGCTAAAATGTATAGAAGACAATCACTATTAAATTTCTCCAATATGAAAAGCCTTCCAATTTAGAAAACATAACTGTCTGAAGGTAGTAAGAATAAACAATACATCTGGATGAAGCAGTGAACTGAAAAAAAAAAAAGAAAAGAAGAAGAAGAAGAATATCAGAAAAGGGGATATTCAACATGTAATTTCGATATTGTACTTATTTTGTCCTCCCTCCCGTTGTACTCACTGCAGTTTATCTCATCCTCGTCTGATCCATCTATGCAGTCTTTAATGTGGTTGCACCAATATTCTCTCTTTATGCACTGTCCACTCTCACATTTCACCTGGTCAGCACTGCATTTGTGTTTCTCTGAAAGACAAGAGAGTACAACAATCAAGAGAGAGAAATCAGAGGAAAAAGAGAGAGAAATGAGAGGAATTATGAGGGGAAATCAGAGGAAACAGGGGGAAAAGTCAGAGAGAGAGAGAAAAAAAAAAAAGAGAGGGCAATTGGAGTAAAACAGGGGCTTAAAGGAAAGGCTGGACATCAGAAGAAAAAGGAAGGCAGAGAATAAGGGAGGGCAATCAGTGGAAAACTGAGAACAAGCAGTACAAGCAGTGGATAAAAGAATCAGTGGAAAAGAAAGGACCATCAGTGGAAAAGGATGAGCAACCAGTGGAAAAGAAAGGGCAATCAGTGGAAAGGGAAGGGGTAATCAGTGAAGAAAGGGGCAATCAGTGAGAAAAAAAAAAAAAAGGGAGGGGGGGGTCAACTCAGTGGAAATGGGGGGAAATCAGTGGAAAAGGTAAGGGGGAACTCAGTGGAAAAAGTAAAGCAATCAGTAGAGAAGGGAGGGAAATCAGTGGAAAAGGGAGAAAGCAATCAGTGGAAAAGGGAGAAGGCAATCAGTGGAAGAGGGAGGATGTTCAGAGGAAAAAGGAAAGCAATCAGTGGAAAAGAGAGGGCAATCAGTGTAGAAAATAAAAATCTATTTGTTAATCAAAAGGTACAACATAAAAATAAAGAAAAAGGAAAAAATTAAGTAGAAAACAAATAACTGCTGCCACTTATTGTAATTAGGTTTGCCTGATGGCAAAAAAAAAAAAAAAATTATAGTTTTGCAAAATAAATAATGGGGCAAATATTTACCTCCATTTAAACATATAAGTTTCATGTTTTCTGTCTAGCAAATATTTAGAGTACATCTACAAAGTCAAGACTGCATAGCATATCTGACTCACAACACATTATGATTAGTTTAGTAAAGTGGCTATTTATCATCATCTACATCATCATCCTCATCATCACCATCATCATCATTATCCATCACTATCATCATTATCATCCATACTTATTTTCTCACCCTTGGATAGGATGAGGTAGGGTCCACAGAGCTAGAAAATAGGAGATATTAATCCCTTGGAATCCTGACTCCACCTCACAGGCATGGACAGTAGGATGAACTGGCTGCAACAGCCAACAGTATTTAAAATTAGTCAGATGAAAATCCTTTCCAAAGCCCATATGTATAATATTCATTCTCCCAAAGCTACCACAATGTACAGTGTATCTGAGGGCCCCTTTTGCACTTTTATCCTTTTTGCCCACTGGATACGATGCCCCTACACTTTACTCCCACTTGTATGGTAACCACCTCCCAGGTCTGCAGGTACTATCTAACAAGACACATCTCATTTTTGTTTGTTTGTTTGTTTGTTTAGTAAAAGGTGAGGTGCAGCAGTGTTCAGAAAGAATGAAAAAAAAGGAGACGAAAAAGGAACTGCTCAACAGTATGCACAATGAAATGGGACCCCACATTCATTCATTCACCATTCATGTCCCCCAAATACTGAGAAGACACTCACACATAATAATCATCATTATTATCCTGCCTCTTTTTTCCCATCCAAAGGTGTGTGAGGTAGGGTCCTGAAAGCAAGAAAAAATAAAAAACATAGATCTCTGAGATAAAGGACTGAATAGGGAGGCTGCTACGGATGGTGCAGCAAGGATAGCCACCATTAGGTGACCAAGGCTGACACATGCAAGCATGTTGGAGCCTTTTAAAATGATATGATACGAATTCTAGAGAAAGAACTAATCAACAGCATAAAAAATGAAATGAGTCACACATTCCTTCACTGTCTTACCAATTAAGCCCCCAGAATCCTGACTCTACCTCACAAGCATTACCATCCATAAATATGCATTTCATATTACCTATTACATAGTCATTCTGAGGACTACCTAAAAAAAAAATGTTATCCATTCCTCTGAACAAAATTAATCCAACCAGCTCAATTCATTATCAATTCCCTAGCCTCATCAATCTTCACCTTCTCCTTTCTCATACATTCATTTATTGTATCTATCCACTTTCTTCTTGGCCTAACATGCATTCTCTCACCTCCAAACTCACTCACATACAGCATACCCACTTCACTATTTATACCCGTTCTCTCCACAGATCAGACCATCTAGGCACACACTCTTCTAATGTCCACACACTCTTATCTTGAATTAGGCTCTCTGTGATCTTGTTTTTGTTTTTTCTTGTAGGGAACAATTTGCAGGTTCCTAGCCTTTGGCTACTTCTTCCTTGTATAAAAAATGCTTCCATATTCTACATCATTCACAAATCACATTATTTCCTATCACATTCATTCTCCATATTCCACATGCATGCTAAATAGCCCCATCTATATACAGTATACTGTTCTGACTCTTAACTTCTTATTTTCTCACCCTACCACAGTCTTACACCAATATGTTAATGTGGACAACACCAGCAAATTTCTTCATGGAATCCTCTAGCAGTTGTCACCATCAGACCTCTGTTTCATAACAGGGGCTATCATGAAGACACAAATATTATCCACCCATCCATCATCCAATCCTATGTTGCCACATGAGGAAAGGAAGAAACAAGGGTTAGGCAAGCTGGTTCTGACATTTATGATATGAGTGAACAGCCTCACTCATCCGTGAGTGGCATTACATGAGCAATAAACCCTAACCACCCCTTGGATATAAACCTACACAAACTCAGTCTAATTAGAGCACCTTAATTACCCACTAAAACACCATGTGCCATAATTTGGTTATATGGTTACCATCCAGCAGAGTAAATGGTTTTCTGGTGTACTGGAAACCATCTGACTTGTCACTCAGTGTAGAATCATCCATAAGCAGAAGGAAGGGGAAAGAATGAAGAAAAGAAAGACAGACAATTGCAAACTGGATGTGAAGGTGATAATTATTGTTATACTGCACCAGTTAATGTTTCTGTTACTCTCATCTCTCTTTTCCCTCCTCCTCCCCCCAACAAAATGGTTCAGGTCACAAGCAATGATTAAAAAAAAAAAAAAAAGTATTAATACAACAAACCACTGAATAACTAAATGTCAAAGTGTAAGAACTGACTTACCACAATCCATCTCATCAGATCTATCCAAACAGTCATATTTCGAATCACATTTCTTGGTCGAGTTGATACATTGCACACCACCCTCACACTGCCACTGCCCCTCCTTACACTCCTCCTGGACTGAAAGGAAGAGAGAGGCAATGGGTGTGTAAAAATGATGATACTTACTCGTAATCCTTTGACTGCTAGGACTTCTTGAGTTGAATACAATGGTGCTGACCATGTGAAATTCCATTTTAAACCCCTGCAAGGCTGATTCTTTTTAAGATAGTTTACCTCTCCTGAGTATTCATTTTATAACCAATATAAACTGTACCTCACAATTATGAGATTTGCAGTATGACCCGTGCAGAACCTCATTGTGCCTCATATGAGGTCTGCAGCATGGCAGGGGTTAATACATGTTGTTTTGCTGAAAATGGAGTTTTTCTGACACTGGAATAATAAACTCCTATGATCTGAACTAGCACCTATCTATCTATCTATTGCCAGATGCCTCAATCCCACACAGGGTGGCCACAAACAAATCACTTCAATGTCGCTCTGTCCCCTGCCATTTCACTGCCCTGCTCCCAGCTCACACCCCCCTCTCTCATATACCTCTCCACTCTATCCTCAGCCTCCCCCTCCCTCCCCTCCCCTCCACCTCACTCACATACTCTCTCCTCGTCAGTCTCTCACTCTCCATCCTCTCCACATTCCCAAAGCACCTTAACGTGTTTCTCCTAACACTGCCTACCACGTCCACATCCACACCACAACACTCCTTCACTTCCTCATTTCTTAGTCTGTCTCTCCATGTGACTCCACGTGCTCCTCTCAAATAACTCATTTCCACTGCTCTCACTCTTGACTTCTGTCCTTCCAACAGGGTCCAAGCTTCACTTCCATATGTTAGAGTTGGTATCACAATACTGTCATGTAGCAACTTTTTCACTTCCATGCTCACTTCCCTGTTTCTTATCACTGCTTTCAACGAACCGGCAACCTTCCTTCCCTGCTGCACCTTTTCAAGCACTTCACCCTCCAGACTTCTATCCTTACTCATCACACTACCCAAATACTTAAATGCACTCATATTCTAAATATCCTCCCCATCCAATCTCACTGTACATCCACTGGCTTCACTTCTCTCGAAGACCATCACTTTATTCTTCCCTACATTCACCTTTAGATTCCACTTCTTACACACTCTCCCAGACTCATCTACCAAGCCTTGCAGCTCCTCTTTGTCTTCACTCAACAACACAGTATCATCTGCAAACAACAGTACAGGGAGTTTCCAAACACTGCCCTCTCTCACTAGGGCCGCTCTAACATCCACTGCCCGACCTTGTATCTCTTTTATAACCCCATCCATATACAGATTGAACAACCATGGAGACATGACACATCCTTGTTTCAATCCAACCTTCAAATGGAAAGATTCACTCAGTTTGCCATCGACACGCACTGCAGCCTTAGCACCCTCATACATACTCTTCACTGCCTTCAACAACTTCCCATCTACTCCATATACTCTTAATACTTTCCACAATCCTTGTCTATCCACCCTGTCATATGCTTTCTCCAAATCCATGAAGGCTGCATAAAACTTCTTTCCTTTCTCTAGAAACTCTTCCACTAAAGATCTAAGAATGAATATCTGATCTACACAAACTCTTCCCTTCCTAAAACTTCCCTGTTCTTCTCCAATTAATTCCTCTGTTATTTCCCTAACTCTGTCAATAAGTATCCTACTATATACTTTTCCTACTACACTAAGAAGGCAAATGCCCCTATGATTACCACACACTTCTTTTTCCCCTTTTCCTTTGTACAGGGGAATAATTATACCTGACTTCCAATCCTCAGAGACTCTTACCTTCCTCCCAGACCAATCTGCACACCTTCCACATCCATTCTATTACTCTCTCCATCATGCTTCAGCATTTCACCACACACTCCATCAATTCCTGGGGCTTTCCTCATTTTAACTTTCTTCACTGGTTCTACCACTTCCATCCTACTGATTTCTTCCTCTCTTCTCACAACCCTCCTTCTCCCAGCCATTCCCCAGCCACTTATACTTGCTTTACTTTCATTCTCTATGTTCAACAAATCATTAAAATGTTCTCACCATCTTTCCACTTTTTCTCCCTTCTCCACTAGTAATCTACCATTTTTATCTTTCACACCCCAACTAACTTCGTTGGCACCCTGTCTAACTCTTTTTACCTCTTTCCAGAACATTTTCTTACATTCTCTCCACTTTACACTTAAATTCCTTCCAAATTCCTCATCCACTCTCTGCTTACTCTCTCTTACTAATCTCTTCACCTCTCTCCTCCTCTCTACATATAACTCTCTCTTCCGTCTCTCAGCTTCTTTGACACCCCTGTTCCTCATCCACTCATTATATGCTTTCTTCGTGTCACAGCCCCTCTCACCTCTTCAGTCCACCATGCTGTTCCCTGAACCCCCTTTTGTCTTCTCGTCACCCCACACACCACCTCACATGCTGCACAGATTTCTTCTGTGAATATCTTGCACACACCTTCCACGTCCCCCATCTGCTCCAATCTATATTTACCCAATCGCTCCTCCACTTCTCTTTTATATTCAGCCTTTATTCCATCCTCTTGTAACTTTTCTACCCTCCTTGTAAGAACTACTTCCTCTAGCACCTACTACAGTGAAATCTCCAAGATCAGAATCCCATAGTTCTAATAATATTAATTTTTGAAAAGGAGCTCGAGAGCCAGTTTACTAAAAAATGTTGTTAAAGAATAAACTTACCACAAAAAAAATTCCCAGTTTCATTTCCAGGGTCACTGCTATATTGAAAAAGTGCTATAGTAGACTACAGTAACCCAAGGTAAATCAAGCTGGACTCACTTTAACCATAAGATTGATTTCCTAATTTTTTGCTCTGGAATTCTGTCTGCTCAAAAACAAACAAACAAACAAAAATCACTGTTACTACTAAGAATTCACACCTGAACAATTAAAACTATGACTGGGATAATAAATTTGAGCCTGGACACAGTGAATGATAATGGAAATGCCAGTTAGGTAAGTGTCTAGATATACAATTGATGGTTATGAGACAGTTCCAAAAAATTCCATTTTCCAAAAGCTGCTTGAACGCAACTACTCTGGATTTAGAGAACTGCACTATAACCTTAAAATCCACCAAAACAAATGCCTGGCAATTGCCATGCCCTCAGAAAAAAAAAAAAATGACATCTAAACATGTGTGCTAAATAGCTGTACAAAGGTTGTGTTAAAATACTGAAATATTCTGTCAATTATGGATTTAAACTAAGAAAACAATTCAAGAATTCATTATCTCCACCATCAATGCCTCACTCAAAGAAAAAAAAAAACTGACAATTGGCAAGAAAATTATATGTTTACATCATCTGGATGCAAAGGAAACTGAAAACAAACTCACTAAAAAGTATTACATCAGAATACTGCCTTACTTTTAGATAATCATTATTGTCAATCTACTGTATCTATTGCCAGACGCCTTAATCCTGCAAAGGGTGGCCACAAACAAATTGCCTCCATGTCATCCTGTCCCTCACCATTTCAATGCCCTGCTCCCAGCTCACACACCCCTCTCTCATATACCTCTCCACCCTATCCCTCCATCTCATCCTCGGCCTCCCTTTCCCTCTCCCTCTCTCCATCTCACTCATGTACACTCTCATCAGTCTCTCACCCTTCATCCTCTCCACATGGCCAAACCACCTCAGTATGTTTCTCATAACGCTTCCTATCACATCCACATCCACACCACAATGTTCCTTCACTTCCTCATTTGTCAATCTCTCCCTCCATGTGACTCCACATGCTCCTCTCAAGTTAACTCATTTCCACTGCTCTCACTCTTGACTTATGTCCCTCCAATAAGGTCCAAGCTTCACTTCCAAACGTTTGAGTTGGTATCATAATACTGTCATGTAGAAGCTTTTTCACTTCCATGCTCACTTCCTTGTTTCTTATCACTGCTTTCAAGGAACCAGCAGCTTTTCTTCCTTGTTGTACCCTTTCAAGAACTTCACCCTCTAAACTTCCATCCTTGCTCATCACATTACCCAAGTACTTAAATGCACTCACATTTTCCATTTCCTCCTCATCCAACCTCACTGTACAGTCTCCAGCAAAAATAGAGCGACCGGCTCTACAAGCAGGTTGGTATATGTTTCACTGCTGCACTAGCAGTTTCAACCCCTCCCCTCCCTCTTTCCCATTCATTTGTCTACCTTTCACCCTCCCCACATTCTTCCATTATCCATTTGTCTTGGGAAATAATGGTTTTGTTATGATAACTAGTGGTAGGTGGTGGCGACCATCATCCACTCACTTGATGTAGTGCTGCCTACTTCTTCCTTAGCCTTTATCATTCTTTTTCTGTGCCTGCCCTCCTTTCTTCCTATTTCTCCTATATTTCCTGTCACTTCTTACTGCTTTTCTTTCCTTTACAGGTGGCATTACATTGAGTGACAAGCCAAATGGTTTCCTGTAAGCCAAGAAACCATTTACAATGCCGGGTGGTAACCATATAACCAAACTGTCAAACTGTACGTGCTCCCTACGTGTCAACAAGCGGGTTGGTGGAGGATTAGTGCCCCTCCCCGTAAAAAAAAAAAAAAACTCAAAGTCAAATGGCCACCCCTTACGGGATTATGGTGTCTGGCAATAGATAGATAGATAGAGAATAGTTATGATAACGAAAAAAAACAAAAACATTACACAGTGTTTTACTCCACAGTGTAGTTATATATACACTCTGAACGCAGGGTGATATTAAATAGTAATATATTCGTATGATAGTGAGGTCTATAAGTGTACAATTTATCATTCTGACGGTTGTATCCAGTCAGTGTATAACAAACAGTCGTAAGTAGATGTTTGTAGTGGTTGGTGGTGTGCTCCTTCCCTTGCCATAATCACTGTTACTTTACAGACTCTATTATAGGTCATTACCATTAGTTACTATTAATGCCCCACGTGTGATAATAGCGAAGTGTTGCTGATAAGTAAAACACATGATTAGTATTATCTTGGTCATTGATGTCTTAATACATGATATCGGATAACGTTGGGCAACAGGGACTGGATGACAGAATGTCTGGTGGTTAAACTGCCTAAGCTGGTCAAGCCGAGGCCATGACGTGGTTGCTGGCATTACCAAAGGTAAGTCAATATTTAGATGCCATTCACTGCTGCTGACAGTATTATAATTATCAAGGTCAATTTCAAACACAGGACAGCCAACAGTAGAGTGACCCACATGGTGTGCTGACCTCGCGCACACCATACAACCAGGGCCGGATTACCAGGTATAGGCAAAATGGGCAACTGCCTACCAGGCCACGGCCTGTCACAGGCCATCCAGACTTCGTGAGAGGAATAAAAATACACTCTGGGGATCCAAATAAGTGCCATCACCCATTAGGCCATCAAAAAGGCCATTATAAGTCATGCCAATATTTTACTGGAAATAACGAAGAAAAGAGATCTATATGTTGCAGGCCAGCAGTCTGTATTGCCTACCAGGCCACAGCATGGTCAATCAGGCACTGCATACAACCAACCCCCTCCACCCCTTGCCTCAGCCATTTATCGCCACTCACTCCAGCAAGAGACCCACCACTACCTGATAACAATATCAGGAGAATAACCTTGCCTTATAAAGTTATAACTGAAATAGGGTGTAATTTGCGAGTCACACGTTTATAACACGATGTATTTAGAAAAAGGTAACCAATAACTAAATTGGCTGATTGGAAGATCTCCATAATAACCAAACTTATCTCGATTGCAGCTTATGCTAATCAACATTATCGTGCCATACAACAGATAATTCAGTTTATTTGTTTTCAGCGAGAACATTTTCAACAAAGGTTTGACGAGTTACAGTTCACACTGATCAATGTTACTTATAGCAACGTAATAGATGTAGCAGTCAGGTTTACCTTATGTTTATTTCTCTTCATTCCCATGTCTGTTACTACTTTCCTCTATCTCTGTGTGGCCAAGGGTTTTCTCATTAACTATCGTCAGCCGAAACGTCAATTGCCTCAGAGAGGGAAGGACGTTAAAATGGGCAAACGGTTTTGGTTACGCAAATATTTAATTACGAAGACTAACTGACTACCGTTATACTTAAGAACACATTTTAAAACTATATGAAACAATGCGGAGAGACACTGGATTTATATGATAGTGGAATGATGTGGGTAACTGGGGGAGTGATAAGGTAACCCTCTCAACACCGAGCAAGACCACCCACCACCTTTGCTATCATCCTGTTCCAGTTGCCCTACAATAACATGCGGTATAGTGACAATAGTGAATGTTTTACTGCAGATCTGGTGTTTTAGCCTGACTTACCCTGCAGAGTTAAATGCAACGCTCAAACTAATGTATTATAATCCACTATTGCACTGCATATCTGACTGAATAACATTTAGAAAATATGGTCTTACTGTGTACTGATCATTAAATGCTTATTTGCCATGTCGTTAAACTATAAATATCACTATTATGTGGCACGGTGGACAATATTGTAATGCACACTTAATGGTGATAATAAAGACATGTTTATGAGCATTGGTGGAAAACACACACACACACACACACACACACACACACACACACACACACACACACACACACCATCCACCCCAGGGAGCCGTCGACCCCGGGCTCATCTCCCTGTCTCCATGCCCCCACCACAGTGTGTGATGGCCAGCTACCCCCCCCCCCCCACACACACACCACTGACCACTACAAACATCTGCTCATAGCTTCCGACTGTTTACTGTTACACACTAAATGGGTAAAATCGTCAAAATGATAAATTGTAGGATAACAGACCTCACCATCATTCGAATACAGTATATTACTATTTTATATCATCTTGTGTTCAGATTGTGGTGTATAAATTACTATGGAGTAAAACACTGTGTAATGTGTTTTTATTTGTTATCATGACAAAACCATTATTTCCCAAGACAAATGGATAACGAAAGAGTGGTTGAGACAACGTGAGTAGGCCTTACTCTCCCGCCCTTGAACGTGTGGAGGGTGGAAGGCAGACGAATGAATGGGAAAGAGGGAGGGGAGGGGAGGGGAGGGGTTGAAACTGATGGTGCGGCGATGTCAACCTGCTCATTGAGCCGGTTGCTCAATTTTTGCTGGAGACTGTACATTCACTGACTGCATTTCCCTCGAAGATCATCACTTTGCTCTTCCCTACATTCACCTATAGATTCCACTTCTTACACACTCTCCCACTCTCATCCACCAAGCCTTGCAGCTCTCCTTCATCTTCACTTAACAACACAGTATCATCTGCAAACAACAGTACAGGGAGTTTCCAAACACTTCTCTCTCTCACTAGGGCCACTCCAATATCCACTGCCCAACCATGTATCTCTTTTATTACCCCATCCATATACAGACTGAACAACCATGGAGACTTGATACATCCTTGTTTCAATCCAATCTTCAAATTGAAAAATTCACCTCAATTCACTATTCACACACACTGCAGCCTTAGCACCCTCATACATACTCTTCACAGGCTTCAGCAACTTCCCATCTACTCCTATATTCTTAATCTATCTATCTATCTATTGCCAGACGCCTTGATCCCGAACGGGGTGGCCACAAACAAATCGCCTCCATGTCACTATGTCCCCTGCCATTTCACTACCACGCTCCCAACTCACACCCCTCTCTCTCATATACCTCTCCACTCCATCCCTCCATCTCATCCTCGGCCTCCCCCTCCCTCTCGCCCCCCTCCACCTCACTCACATACACTCTCCTCGTCAGTCTTTCACTCTCCACATGACCAAACCACCTTAACGTGTTTCTCCTAATGCTTCCCATCACGTCTTCAACCACACCACAACGCTCCTTCGCTTCCTCATTTGTTAGTCTGTCTCTCCATGAGACTCCACATGCTCCTCTCAAATAATTCATTTCCACTGCTCTCACTCTTGACTTCTGTCCTTCCAACAGGGTCCAAGCTTCACTTCCATTGTCAGAGTTGGTATCACAATACTGTCATTTAACAACTGTTTCACTTCCATGCTCACCTCCCTGTTTTTATCACTGCTTTCAACGAACCAGCAACCTTCCTTCCCTGCTGCACCCTTTCAAAGCACTTCACCCTCCAGACTTCCATCCTTACTCATCACACTACCCAAGAACTTAAATTCACTCACATTCTCCATATCCGTCCCATCCAATCTCACTGTACATTCACTGGCTTCACTTCTCTCGAAGATCATCACTTTACTCTTCCCCACATTCACCTTTAGATTCCATTTCTTACACACTCTCCCAAACTCATCTACTAAGCCTTGCAGCTCCCCTTCGTCTCCACTCAACAACTAAGTATCATCTGCAAACAACAGTACAGGGAGTTTCCAAACACTGCCCTCTCTCACTAGGGCAGCTCCAACATCCACTGCCCGACCTTGTATCTCTTTTATAACCCCATCCATATACAGATTGAACAACCATGGAGACATGACACATCCTTGTTTCAATCCAACCTTCAAATGGAAAGATTCACTCAGTTTGCCATCCACACGCACTGCAGCCTTAGCACCCTCATACATACTCTTCACTGCCTTCAACAACTTCCCATCCACTCCATATATTCTTAATACCTTCCACAAACCTTGTCTATCCACCCTGTCATATGCTTTCTCCAGATCCATGAAGGCTGCATACAACTTCTTGCCCTTCTCTAGAAACTTTTCCACTACGGATCTAAGAATGAATATCTGGTCTACACAACCTCTTCCCTTCCTAAAACCTCCTTGTTCTTCTCCAACTAATTCCTCAGTAATTTCCCTAACTCTGTCAATAAGTATCCTACCATATATTTTTCCTATTACACTGAGAAGGCAAATGCCCCTATGNCTCCAACATCCACTGCCCGACCTTGTATCTCTTTTATAACCCCATCCATATACAGATTGAACAACCATGGAGACATGACACATCCTTGTTTCAATCCAACCTTCAAATGGAAAGATTCACTCAGTTTGCCATCCACACGCACTGCAGCCTTAGCACCCTCATACATACTCTTCACTGCCTTCAACAACTTCCCATCCACTCCATATATTCTTAATACCTTCCACAAACCTTGTCTATCCACCCTGTCATATGCTTTCTCCAGATCCATGAAGGCTGCATACAACTTCTTGCCCTTCTCTAGAAACTTTTCCACTAAGGATCTAAGAATGAATATCTGGTCTACACAACCTCTTCCCTTCCTAAAACCTCCTTGTTCTTCTCCAACTAATTCCTCAGTAATTTCCCTAACTCTGTCAATAAGTATCCTACCATATATTTTTCCTATTACACTGAGAAGGCAAATGCCCCTATGATTACCACACACTGCTTTTTCCCCTTTTCCTTTGTACAGAGGAATAATTATACCTGACTTTCAATCCTCCAGGACTCTACCCTCCTCCCAAGCCAATCTGCACACCTTCCACATCCATTCTATTACTATCTCTCCCCCAAGCTTCAGCATTTCACCACACACTCCATCAATTCCTGGGGCTTTCCCCATTTTAACTTTCTTCATTACTTCCACCATTTCCATCCTACTGATTTCTTCTTCTCTTCTCACAACCCTCCTTCTCCCTGCCATTCCCCAGCCACTTATACTTGCATTACTTTCCTCCTCTATGTTCACAGGTACACCAAACTGTTCATTCCATCTGTTTACTTTTTCTCCCTTCTCCACTAGTAATCTACCATTTTCATCTTTCACACCCCCACTGACTTCGTTGGCACCCTGTCTAGCTCTCTTTACCTCCTTCCAGAACATTTTCTTACATTCCCTCCACTTTGGACTCAAATTCCTTCCAAATTCCTCATCCACTCTCTTCTTACTTTCTCTTACTAATCTTTTCACCTCTCTCCTCCTCACTACATATAACTCTCTCGTCTGTCTCTCCGCTTCTTCAACGCCCCTGTTCCTCATCCACTCATTATATGCTTTCTTCTTTTGTGCCACAGCCTCTCTCACCTCTTCAGTCCACTATGCTGTTCCCTGAACCCCCTTTCGTCTTCTCTTCACCCCACACACCACCTCACATGCTGCACAGATTTCTTCTGTGAATACCTTGCACACACCTTCCACGTCCCCCATCTGCTCCAATCTATATTTACCCAATCGCTCCTCCACTACCCTTTTATATTTAGCCTTTACTCCATCCTCTTGTAACTTTTCTACCCTCCTTGTAACAAATACTTCCTCCTGTCCTTCCCTTCTTCCATCTTGCTTGGATTCTGATTCTGGCCACCACCAAGTGGTGGTCAGAAAGTCCACTCCCCCAACCTCTATATACTCTTGCATCCATTATACATCTTCTCATCCTTTCATCCACACACACACAGTCAATCATTGCCTTCTGTTCATTCATTCCCCCATCCTCTCTTCTCACCACTCGCCATGTATACCTATGGATCATTTTGTGCCTGAAGAGGGTATTAACTACCACCAACCCCCTCCTGGCACATATGTTCACTAAAGCACTGCCATTCTCATCCATCTCTGCAGGCACACCCCACTCACCAACCACTCCATCCACCTTCTCATCCCCTACTTTTCCATTCATATCTCCAATCAGAAACACTCTCTCATTCCTTTCAAACTTTTCCAAGCAGGCTTCCACATTTGTCCAGAACTCTTCTCTCACTCTACTTACACGATCTTGCGTTGGCGCATACACGCACACAATTGCCCACATTTGTAGTCCAACTTTCACTCTTACCCACACAATCCTTGACCCTGTCATATGCTTTCTCCAAATCCAAGAAGGCCGCATACAACTTCTTTCCTTTCTCTAGAAACTTTTCCACTAAAGACCTAAGAATGAATATCTGATCTACACAACCTTTTCCCTTCCTAAAACCTCCCTGTTCTTCTCCAACTAATTCCTCTGTTATTTCCCTAACTATGCCAATAAGTATCCTACCATATACTTTTCCTAATACAATAAGAAGACAAATGCTGCTATAATTACCACATCCTTTTTTTCCCCTCTTTCCTTTGTACAGATGAATAATTATACCTGACTTCCAATCCTCAGAGACTTTACCTTCCTCCCAGGCCAATCTGCACACCTTCCACATCCATTCTACTACTATCTTTTCCCCATGCTTCAGCATTCCACAACACACTCCATCATTTCCTGGGGCTTTCCCCATTTTAAATTTCTTCATTGCTTCCATAAATACCATCCTACTGATATCTTCCTCTCTGCTCACATCCCTCCTTCTCCCAGCCATTTCCCAGCTACTTACACTTGCATTACTTTCAGTCTCTATGTTCAACAATTCCTTAACCCGCTGAGTCCCATCGACGTATGATGCATGTCACTACTTTTTTCCGCTGACAGACCCGACGACGTGCATCGTACGTCACGCAATTGCAAGGCCTATTGTGTGCACATTTTTCAACATTCGCGGGTGATTTTTGGTGGGCATATGTGGGAGACCTTCCTTTACCTGCTGTCAAACAGGGATACTGCCTAGCCCCCCTCCCCCTTCCCCCCCTCCCCTGCACACTGGGAAATTCACCTGTTAGCAGTAACCTAGCCAGTAAAGGTATGTTGCCCCACGGTCTCTCTAATGACAAAATTCATGGTGAAAGTGATTCCTGAGGTGGAGGACAGAGAAACAAAGAAGCTAGAGGTAGAAACAAACAGAAGTGATGAGGTGGTAATGTTGTAAAGGAAGGTGCCATAGTACTGGGATTTTTGGTAAGTGAACAATGCTTATAAATGCCTATATTATTGTGTGAAAACCATTATAGACTTTTACTACACATAAATTCGTACCAAATAAATGAAATAAATATGCAATTTAAAGTGGCTTGAATTAGTTAGCCCTTCCATAGTTCGTTTTCTTAGCCAGGTACCCTGAAAAAGAAGGAAAACGTAAGGTTGAGTGACACCTGTATCAACATTTTTTTACCTCAGGATCACGATTTCACTATGAATTTTCGATGTTTCTCACCAAAAGCAAAGGTTTCAGCCAAAAAACAAAAAGTTGAAAATCGGTTGGGATCTGGGGGCAGGCTGAGTAAAAAACCGGTCGGGACTCGGCGGGTTAAGGTGATAGACCAGTTGCTTGCCTCTGAGCAGCATTTCCTAAGCAACAAACTGCAACCACCCTTATGAAATAGACTCTTATGAGCTACATATGGCTGGAACACCTTAATTCACTAGAACAATAAGTGAATAAAAACTGCAGGAACGTCTATCTATCTATTGCCAGACGCCTTACTCCCATAAAGGGTAGCCACAAACAAATCACCTCCATGTCGCTCTGTCCCCCACCATTTCACTGCCCTGCTCCCAGCTCACACCCTCTCTCTCTCATATACCTCTCCATTCTATCCCTCTATCTCATCCTTGGTCTCCCCTTCCCTCCACCCTCCCCCTCCACCTCACTCACATACACTCTCCTCATCAGTCTCTCACTCTCCATCCTCTCCACATGGCCAAACGCAGGAATGTAATACGACTAATGCATTATATCTATTACTGCAGCATATTAAAGTAATTAACATTTTTTAATTAAATTTACTACAAGAGTCCTCTTGTGAGCTGAACAGAACTGTGTGAAAACAGTATAAATAAGCTAAAAAATAAAGCATTACTATACTCAGATTTGGGAGGTTAAAGTTCAGCTGCTCCTTGTAAAGATAGTTTGCTGTTTTCCCTCCATTTGCAGTTCCATTAGTAATATAAAAGTTGGGATAGTTTTGAATGCATTCCTGAGTTACAGAAAGGACTGCCTAGAAGTCCACCATAAGCAGCAGAAAATCTGCCAATAAGAGTTGCATTTTTACCTGTAAAGCTGATTTCCAAGTTGCCTAAATTTACAAGAACAGCTGTAGGGAAACAGTTGCAAAATTTGAACCTATCTTTGACTTACAGTGAGGGCTGTTAGTAAGCTTCTGTGTTAAGTGTCTTTTTTTGACCTTCATTTATACTGTCAAGTTCAATAAATTAAATGGAAATTTGCTTACAGAGTTGATTTAACAGTTTAAAGAGAGCGAGGCTCTCACATGGTGGCACTTATATAACCAGATTGCTTCACTGCCCAGTTATACAAACATTCCTCATCCTCCTTACCCTCAAAATGTCCACTGGGTTCACATTTCAACAACAAAATGGAAACTGCCTGTAGTTAGTCTGGTCATGTTTATGTACTGTCTTGTTTAACTGTTTTGTTGTGAGTGGTAGATGGGGGCACCCATCATCCACTCATTCAATATAGTGTGCCTTATGGTCCCTACAATGAGTGACAAGCCAAATGGTTTCCTGGGTAACCATTTACTACACTGGGTGGTAACCATATAAACAGGGTTTCTGGCTAGGTTAAGTATCCCCCAGATACTCCAAAAATCACTAAATTATGGAAAACATTTCAGGAAGCCTCGGAGGGCCCAATACCTGCCCAGGGCCCCAACAAAACGGGCAGATTCGCATGGACCATGTGGAATATAAGAGGTGTGAATGAGGAGAGCATGAGGGTGAAAATGGTGAATGTGTTCAACAACACGAGATATGCCGTGATGGCACTGTGTGAAACAAAGATGAAAGTGGAGGAGTGAGAGGGTGTAAAGTGTGTAAGTTGGGCATGAATGGGCAAGAAAGATGCAAGGAAGGATTTGCTTTGTTGATGAATGAAGTGTGGCAGAGTGGAATGAAAGATTACAAATGTGTTAGCTTGAGATGTACGTATGTCAAGTTCAAGTATGAGAAAGTGAAAGTGGCAGTGACTGCAGCATATGAACTGTGTGATGACAGGAATGAGGCAGAGAATGACAGGTTTTGGGATGAGCTGGACGAAGCAGGGGAAGAAATGCCCAGGCATTATAAAGTGATTGTAATGGGCGATATGAATGGGAGAGTAGGCACTGGTCCCGTGAATGATATATGTAATAGCAAACCCGTCCTCGGGAGTCATTTCAGTGCTGACGTATAAACACAACAGGATATCTAGTCAAAGAAGTCACATATCAAATTTGGAGTAAATCAGGTGAAAATTGACGATTTATGCCCAAATGAAATTTTAGGCCCGACCCACCTGACACTGACCCCCCCTACTGCTAACTAAGGGTTGACCCCCTGATGTAATAAGGCATATTATAGGATGTAGATTTGAAACATGCACCTTTATGTTTTGGTTTCATTTTGATATGAAGAATTTGAAAAGAGTTATGGTGAATTTTTTTTTTTTTTTTTACATTTTTGGGGCATAGAGCCTGGGCCTTAGCCCCATTTGGCCCAAAAATTAATCAGGTGATCAGGTCACAGCTCATCACCCCTGTAATTTTAGTCAAAATCACACCAGGGGTTTTCACATTAAGTTGTTAAAAGAGAAAGACAGACAGACAGACAGACAGACAGACAGATAGACGGATGGATGGACAGACGGATGGACAGACAGATACAGACAGACAGACAGACAGATAGATGGATGGATGGACAGATGGATGGACAGACAGATACAGACAGACAAACAAAGAGACAAACAGTGAAAACAATACCTGTCCCCGTGCCTATCTGGGGCGGGGATGGGTAATGATGAAGTACTGTACAGTACCGGGAATGATAATGAGAAGTGACTGAAGGACATGTGTCAGGAGAGGAGGGTGTGCATTTGTAATTCTTATTTCAAACACAAAGATGCATATAAATAGATGTAGTTTAGAGGGAATGGAGACTGTGCTGAAAGGAGCCCGATTAACTACGTGCTTGTAAAGAAATCAATGCTGGGTTGTGTTGCTGATATGAGGGCAGTGAGAGGATGATGTGGAGGTTTGTCAGATCATATGACTGTGGTATGCAAGATAAAGCTGAGAAGAGTAAGGTGGACCAAGAGAGAGAGGAGCTGTCAGGGAGAGAGACTGAAAGTCGAGAAGCTGAGGATCAAAGAAATGGAGGATGAATATAGGGCCAAAGTAGGGGAGGAGTTAGAATTAGTGAATTGGAATGAAATGGATCTGGACAGCTTGTGGAATGTATATAGGGACTGCTTAGTTAGGAATGCCAATGTGGTATGTGGTGTGGTGAGTGTAACAACAAAGAAGAAAGGTAAGGAATGGTGGGATGAAGAGCTTAAGTGAGCAGTAGTTGAAACAACAAATGAATATGCATACTGAGAGTAAGAAGTTCATAAAAATACTAGTGAAGAGGAAAAAGAAAGAGGTAAATGATGATCAAGGAAGAAAAACGAATGCAAATTACTGTGAAAATAGGAAGTTATTGTATTATGGAAAGATGTGTGGATATGTAAAAGTGACAGTAGAAAGTAATGTGAAAGTGTGAAGGATGTAAGTGGCAGACTATAAAACCATGGGGTTGAAGTAAGGACCTGGTGGAAGGAATACTTTGAAAGGCTGATGAATGGGAATGGAGAGAGCAAAGTGACTGTTAACATGATTGGTTTTGGGGGTGTACAGAGAAAGAATGCAGTGACAGGATACATGACATTCAAACAGATGAAGAATGCCGTGAAGTGGCTGAAAAATGGGAAAGCAGCTGGGGTTGATGAGGTGTCTCCAGAGACGATTAAGTGTAGTGGAGAGAGTGGAATGAAGTGCTTGTTGGAGATATGTAAGAAGGCATGGATGAGTGTAACTGTGCCAACAGAGTGGAAAAAAGGAGTGATCGTATCCCTGTACAAAAATAAAAGTGAGCAAAATGGGTGCAAGAACTAGCACGGCATAAGTCTATTGAGTGTAGCAGGGAAGGTAGGTGGAAGAATTATTATACAGAAAGTAAGATAGATGACAGAAGTCCTAGTGAGTGACAAATGGGGTGGCTTTAGGAGTGGCAGAGGATGTGTGGATCAAATATCTGCAGTGTGACAGATAATGAAGAAGGCATACGAGAAGGACTCTAAAGTGTTTATGGCATTTATAGCTCTGGAAAAAGCATACAACAAAGTAGACAGAGAAGGATTGTGAAAGATTTTGCTCATGTATGGTGTACATGGTAAGGTGCTAGGTGCCATTAAGAGTTTTTATGATGGCAGTGTGGCATGTGTAAGGGTTAATGGGCATCTAAGTCAATGGTTCATGATCAATGTGGGCATGCAACAAGGTTGTGTGAGGTCCCCATGGTTGTTCAGTTTAATGTATATATGGATGCGGTGATGAGAAAAGTAAAAACAAGAGTAATGGAGAGAGGGATGATATTGGTAATGATTGGTGATGGATGGAGTATCTCAAACTGCTGTATACTGATGATGCAGTGCTACTTGCAAATACCAGACAAGAGCTTGGTAGACTATTGGAGAGGTTTGTTGATGTCTGTGAGCGTTAAGCCTTGAAAGTAAATGCTGAACCAAGTAAAGTGATGGTTCTTGAAAGAGAAGGTGACTCCCACAGTGAATGGAGAGAGAGTGGAAAAGGTGAGAGATTTCAAATACCTCAGTACAGTGATAGAAAAGACAGCAAAATGTGCAAAAGAAGTGGAGAGTAGAGAGACACAGGGAAGGAAAGTGGCTGGTGCTATGAAGGCCTTGACAGAGAACAGAGGCTTGAGTGTTGCAGCTATGCGAGTGTTGGTGCCAGCTTTAACATATGGATGTGAGACTATGGTGTGGCATGAAAATGAAAAGTCAAGAGTAAGAGCAGTGGAGATGGGACAGCTAAGGAATGTGTGTGGGGCAAACAGAGTGGATAGGATATTGAAAAATGTGATTCATGAAAGATGTGGAGTGAAGAAGTCTGTGGACATCAGAACTGAAGAGAGTGTACTGAGTTGGTATGGTCATGTGGAGAGAATGGATGACAACAGAGTGGTAAAAAAGCAAATCTGAAGAAGGGAGGAAGCAAGGTAGGCCAAGGAGAGGGTGGAGGGATAAGGTGGATGAGTGTGTGGGGAAAAAAGGTATGGAAGTTGGTAAGGCTAAAGGACTGACAAGAGACTGGGCTAGCTGGATGAATTTTGTGCAGAAAAGCACATAACCACCAGGGATTTGGCACCCTTTTTAAAGTGACTGCATTCAGATTGGCTCTAGCAGATAGGTATATGTGAAGCTCCAGAATAGGGTGAAATTTTTTGGCCTATCTGATGGAGCCAGGATTCTGAGAGCTTGAATGGTGAGTGAATGGAAGTGTGGCCCATTGAACTGAGCAAACTTTGGCTGTCTGGACACTGCTACTCCTCACCCTGCTCTAAGGTGGGAAAGGAGGTCTGGATGATGATGATGATGATGATTAAATATATAATATCATTAGAAGTGACAATGCCAATCTCAGTGACAACTTCAATTCAACGTTGCTGTTGTTGTTGTGCTACTCTAGTCCATCTGAATAAGCAAACCAATCAGCTGGCAAGCAACCACCCCTGTAGGGCCAACTCGTGCAGAGAACCAATGCTCTCCAGTGGCTAACAGTGCCTTGCCACCAAGGTGAGGGGATTAGTGTGGAGTTTTAGTTCCAGGGTGGACAACACATTTGTGTCTCTCAACCCAGTTAACAGAGGCACCAGAGCAGGTTCCCCATTACCCCATTTCTTGGTTGTATGGTTACCATCCAGCATTGTAAATGGTTTCCTAAGTAACAGGAAACCATTTGGTTTGTCACCCAGTGTAGAGCCACCTGAAGTAGAAAGAAGAGTAATACACAGTGACAGCAAGGATGTGAAAAACAGGAAGCAAGGAGACACAGAAAAAGAATACGATAGGCTATTAAGGAAGAAGTAGGCAGCACACCAAGTGAGTGGATTATGGGCATCCCCATCTACCACAAACTCAAAGTGGTTGTTATTACTGTTGATCAACCTCAGTCTGTCTGACCAAACAGACCCATTAACCACAGGTAAGCAACAGGGTTGTCCCCTGTAAGGCAGTCCCCTGCATTGAACTTATGTTCTCTTGTGGCTGACAGTGCCTTGTAATGCAGGAAAAATTGTAAAAGTTTGGTTCCTGGAATAATGCTGCATTTGCTACACTCTGACCAGTAACAGGGGCACCAAAGAAGGCAAAATGCCATCCCATTATCTGGTTATATGGTCACCACTCTGCATTGTAAATGGTTTCTTGGGTTACAAGAAACCATCAGACTTGTCACTCACTGTTCAGCAACTTGAAAGTGGAAAGAAGAGTAATAAAAAGTGACAGAAGGAAAGAAGAAAACAGGAAGAGAGAAGTACAGACAAAGAAATGGAATGATAAAGATGACAGAAGTTGGCAGCACTACATTTAGTGAGTGGATGGTGGTTGCCACCACCTACCATGTACTCAAAGTGGCAGATATCATAAGCACAGTACTGTACGACACTTCAACTGAAACCTATGATCTTCACAACTATGGCATCTTAGTTTGTGGCACAAAAGATGGCCTAGTCATCAACTGTTTCAACATTCCAAATAAAGCTTATACTGTTAACTACTGCATATCTCTTAACATTTAGATATTTCTTAAATCACAAACATATTTCACAAATGCTCATATAAACGTCTGTACTCACTGCAATTCGCTTCATCGTCACCATGCAGACAATTCATGACCCCATCACACATGCGATCTTTAGTAATACAATGACCATCAGCACAAGGGAACCCATTGCACTCCTTTTCTGTTGATAATCAGAATAGTTATGCATTAGTGTACTCATATTAAAGATCCAAAATGGGTTACAAGATATATATGGAGTAGTGCTACAAACTGAACCAGGTCAGAAAAAAGGTGGTTCTGCAAAATTTTCAACAAACTGTAAAAGATTATGACTAATGATGATAAGATGAATGACAGGTGCTAACAAACAAGTTCATAAAATTATTCCATTCACAAAAATAACAACAGTATTAGGTCATGCATGGTTAATTACCAAATTGATAATTATAAAGACAATGGAGAAAGTGTAACAGCAGTTCTGAAAAGATAGATGCACCCACGTGAAGAACTGACATTATTTACATAAATTCTATGAAAAAGGAGACTCACATCACATTTCTACATCCATAAGACAAGTGACCATCACACCACACACCTCTGTTTCACAACATATAACATTGCTACATACCGTATCATCACACTATACATCTCTGAAACACCATACCACATACCACCACCACCACTTACCCCAAGATACCATCATCATACCTTGTAACATCACCACTTACCCCAAGACATCATCACATCATACACTCAACATCACCATACCACACGACAGCATTGCTTACCGCAAGATACCATCATATCTCTACATCACCAAACCACATGATACTACTACTTCTCACCACAAGCTATCACAACACACACCTCCATTCCACGAAATTACCACCACACCACATCTCACATCACACTCTGCATCTATATATTATCAGCATCATACACAATATCTAAGTGCCAGTACATATATCACTAGAGCACAAAACACCTTAATATCATATAGTACAGCTCTCTGAAGATGAAACAGAGATGCTGTAATAACCCCGGAAAGAGCTTGCCAGGTTGCTTCTGACTGATGGGTCACGAGAGAAATAGGAAGTCCTTCTAGCAGCAAGCTTTCATCCCTCTTCTATCCAACTCTCTCCTGCAAGAGTTAACCATTACTCCCTGTCCTTCATGAATGCAACAGGTCAACTCTGGAACTATCTTCCTCTGTCTGTATTTCCTACTGCCTATGACCTTCAGTCTTTTAAATGCCAATGTGTCCAGGCATCTCAAAATGAGTCCAGGCATCTCAAAATGAGTCGATCTTGAATTTGGTCTGTTATTTTGTTTTATTTCCTCTTGGAGGGAACAATCTTGTGGGCTTCTAGCCTTTGGGTCTTTCTTCCTTGCATCTTAAAAAAAAAAAAAAGTAAACCTTTACTCTGCAGCTCTACTGTTGCTGACACAAACACGTTCGTTTCTACAGCTGTCATGCCTACCACAGGAACTGAAATACTGACCTGCACAGTTCACACTTCAGTGTCACTAACTCCACCTTAGTGGGGTCATGCCTACCACTGGAACTGAAACACTGACATGCACAGTTCACATATCAGTGTCACTAACTACACCTTAGTGAGTTTCCTACTGGAGATAGAATATGATCTCACCAACTCAAGCATTTACAGCATAATGGACAACACATTACTGTACAGTAATTGTGGCAGGTTTCCAGTGTTATCTTCTAGTTTCTTGGCATTCTTAGTGAGATCTGATGCAGTGAGCTGGAAGCTCACAGTCTTACCTATTATAGATGAAAAGAGGTCATAAATGGGGGCAAACAAGTACCATTATACCACAGTGACACAGTTGGCCCCTGTGGCTGGTTTTGTGAATGTAGGTGATCCATAGACAAGGTAGCTGACTTCTTATGCAGTAAGTGTGGTCACAGATTGACTGGCATCTTGCTGTCCCTGCTTGGAACATGATGTGGCCTATCGCTTTATGCCAAAGACACTTAATGTGAAGATGACAAATATTCATAATACAAAGACCAAGTGAAATTCCTCATGTCTGTTAATAAGATCTGGATGGCTGAATAATGGCACAATCATCATTATCTGAGGCAACAGAAAGGCACTGATGCCGGAGATTCCCCTGGCTCATCAAACTGGCGAGTCACAACTTTATCCGGTGTGTTCTGTTTGAAAGTATATTCAAATTTAAAGCTGTATTACAAGGAACATATTAATCATGGTGTTGGAAGCTTTATTCTCCACCTCAGAAACCTGTAATCAGTGAGTTTCTGAATAGACTTTGCCTATTAAAACCGATTCACACATCGTAATGTTCTATGGACTGGTCTTCCAAATAAAATATAAAAGAGGGTTCAGTCTATATTAAATACGGCTGTAAAGCTTACCTTTGGTCTCCCTCCGTGAACCCTTAATTCCTAACCGAGTTGAAGTTAATGCCAGTTAAAGCTAAATAAAATTTAAAATACAGGCATACCCCAGTTTAATGATGCAATTGGCTAAGCAAAAACTCATCGCTGGGCGGGGTGTTGTATCTTGGGGTAGATTTAACATGTAAAGTACTGGGATGTGTTTTTGATCATTGGGTTATCCCCCCAACCATGTCCTAACCCCACCCAAATGAGTAAAAAGACAAGTTTCTAGCTGACCTAAACCCCCAAATAGATTTCAAACAAGATGAGCTAAGCTTAAAAGCAGTTTATAACTATTTAAGCCCAAAAATAAAATCTGAAAATCATCAAAAATGTTTCGTTTACTTTTTGAAGGCTCCAAAACGCTTGCATTTATCGGCCTTGGTCACCTAATGGTGGCTCTCCATGCTACTCGGTCTATGACAGCCTCCCTATTCAGTCCCTTAACCCTGAAGTCACACGTAATGACCTCGTCCCATGTCTTTCTCGGTCTACCCCTCCCCCAATATTAACACTTCTCACCTTCTGCACCCAATTATCATCCCTCATCCTCTCCACGTGAGGACGTGATGGGAAGCGTTAGGAGAAACACGTTAAGGTGGTTTGGGAATGTGGAGAGGATGGAGAGTGAAAGATTGACGAGGAGAGTGTATGTGAGTGAGGTGGAGGGGGCGAGAGGGAGCGGGAGGCCGAGGATGAGATGGAGGGATGGAGTGGAGAGGTATATGAGAGAGGGGGGTGTGAGTTGGGAGCGTGGTAGTAAAATGGCAGGGGACAGAGTGACATGGAGGAGATCTGTTTGTGGCCACCCCATTCGGGATTGAGGCGTCTGGCATAGTCATCCTCTCCACATGGTCAAACCACCTCAACCAACCTCTCCTCATCACAACACCAATATACTCCAGTCCCATCCAACCTCTCAACTCTTCGATCGTAAACCCAGCCCCCCTAGGCCTTGCATGCAGGGACGCACTGCACATCCACCTAATCATTTCAATTCAGTATGTTTAAGCCTGCATATATCCTCTTCCTTTACTGCACAGGTCTCACTACCATACAGCAACACACTCCTAACACATGCTGCATACAAAGACCCCTTAGCAAATAGGGAGAGTCCTCTCAATGTCAGGAGAGGCAACAGCTCCCTGAACTTCTTCCAACCACTTCTCACCCTAACAACGGAGCTAGCTCCAGCCCCACCTCCAGCACATAACATGTCTCCTATATAACAAAACTCTTCCACACACTCAAGAAACTCACCAGCAAGGTCAATCCTTTCATGCCTAACAATCTCCACCTGCTCTCCCCGACATGCCACACACATAAAATCAGCATTATCTCGCAGTCCACCCCTAATACCACTACATCTCTTGTGTACCCATTTATCACAAACACTGCACAAGACAGAATTACCTCCCACACCTTTGTGGCAAATTGCACATGGCCACTCTCCCTCTCCTCTGATTGTACTGCCACCAACCCTAGATATCATCACTTTTGTTTTATCTGCATTTACCATTAAGCCCTTGTGCCCCATACCATCTCTTCACTTCCTAAATCTTTCCTCCACCTCCTTTTCATTCCCTGCAATCAACACCAAATCATCAGCATACAACATCTCCCACGGGAATCTATCTCTGAAGTCATGTGAGAGGGCTTCAAGTACCATGATAAACAACAAAGGACTCAAAACTGACCCCTGATGCACACCAACATTCACGTAAAAATCACTCAAATCTCCATTCACTCTTAACTGGGTGCGAGCACCCAAGTACATAGCCATAACCACCCTAACCAGCCACTCTTCCAACCCTAGCTTTCTCATTGCCCACTTCACCACCTCTCTAGGACTCTGTCAAAGGCCTTTTCCAAATCAACAAAAACTAAATACAGTTCCCTTTTCTTTCCAAATATAATTTTCCTGAAGCTGTCGAACAATGAATATGGCATCAGTGGTCACCCTGCCTGGAATAAACCCAAACTGCATCTCATCAATATTCACTCTTTCTCTAATCATACCTTCTAGAACTCTCTCCATTACTAAGAGCTTTATACCTAATTTCCTCTTTCCAAGGCATCACCCTTCCCTTTGTACACATTTACAATTACACTCTTCAGCCAATCATCTGGGACAACACACTCATATATAATCATATTTATCAGGTCAGTGACTAACCTCACCCCAATATCTCCTGAGGCGTTCAACATTTCAGCAGTCAACCTAGACACACCTGCTGCCTTCCCCATCCACACCCTGTCTATTGCCTCACTCACAGTAGCAGCGCTAATCAAAGGCCAAGGGCCAAACACTAGATCTGCTGGCTCCAAGCCTTCCCTGTCCCAGTCAAACTCCTCATTCAACAACCGGCTATAATGCTCTTTCAATGCATTTTTAATATCCCCACTGTTCACCACCACCCTTCCTTCATCATTCTTCAGACACTGCTCACCTACAATATCCTGATTATCTCTCTTCACCTGATTTGCCATCCTAAATATCATCTATCTATCTATCTATTGCCAGATGCCTTAATCCCGCACGGGGTGGCCACAAACAAATTGCCTCCATGTCACTCTGTCCCCCACCATTTCACTACCCGGCTCCAAACTCACACCCCCCTCTCTCGTATATCTCTCCACTCCATCACTCCATCTCATCCTCGGCCTCTCCCTCCCTCTCACCCCCTCCGTCTCACTCACATACACTCTCCTCATCAGTCTTTCACTCTCCATCCTCTCCACATGCCCAAACCACCTTAACATGTTTTTTCCTAACGCTTCCTATCACGTCCACACCCACACCACAATGCTTCTTCACTTCCTCATTTGTTAGTCTGTCTCTCCATGTGACTCCACATGCTCCTCTCAAATAACTCATTTCCACTGCTCTCACTCTTAACTTCTGTCCTTCCAACAGGGTCCAAGTTTCACTTCCATATGTTAGAGTTGGTATCACAATACTGTCATGTAACAACTTTTTCACTTCCATGCTCACCTCCCTGTTTATTATCACTGCTTTCAACGAACCGGCAACCTTCCTTCCCTGCTGCACCCTTTCGGGCACTTCACCCTCCAGACTTCCATCCTTACTCATCACACTACCCAAGTACTTAAATGCACTCACATTCTCCATATCCTTCCCATCCAATCTCACTGTACATTCACTGGCTTCACTTCTCTCGAAGACCATCACTTTACTCTTCCCTACATTCACCTTTAGATTCTGTTTCTTATACACTCTCCCAAACTCATCTACCAAGCCTTGCGGCTCCCCTTCGTCTTCGCTCAACAACACAGTATCATTTGCAAACAACAGTACAGACAGTTTCCAAACACTGCCCTCTCTCACTAGGGCCAGTCCAACATCCACTGCCCGACCTTGTATCTCTTTTATAACCCCATCCATATACAGATTGAACAACCATGGAGACATGACACATCCTTGTTTCAATCCAACCTTCAAATGGGAAGATTCACTCAGTTTGCCATCGACACGCACTGCAGCCTTAGCACCCTCATACATACTCTTCACTGCCTTCAACAACTCCCATCCACTTCATATAATCTTAATATCTTCCACAATCCTTGTCTATCCACCCTGTCATATGCTTTCTCCAGATCCATGAAGGCTGCATACAACTTCTTGCCCTTCTCCAGAAACTTTTCCACTAAGGATCTAAGAATGAATATCTGGTCTACACAACCTCTTCCCTTCCTAAAACCTCCTTGTTCTTCTCCACCTAATTCCTCTGTTATTTCCCTAACTCTGTCAATAAGTATCTTACCATATACTTTTCCTATTACATTGAGAAGGCAAATGCTCCTATGATTACCACACACTGCTTTTTCCCCTTTTCCTTTGTACAGAGGAATAATTGTACCTGACTTCCAATCCTTCAGGACACTACTCTCCTCCCAAGCCAATCTGCACACCTTCCACATCCATTCTATTACTATCTCTCCCCCATGCTTCAGCATTTCACCACACACTCCATCAATTCCTGGGGCTTTCCCCATTTTAACTTTCTTCATTGCTTCCACCACTTCCATCCTACTGATTTCTTCCTCTCTTCTCACAACCCTCCTTCTCCCTGCCATTCCCCAGCCACTTATACTTGCATTACTTTCATTCTCTATGTTCAACAGTTCATTAAAGTGTTCTCCCCATCTGTTTACTTTTTCTCCCTTCTCCACTAGTAATCTACCATTTTTATCTTTCACCCCCCCCCACTGATTTCGTTGGCACCCTGTCTAGCTCTCTTTACCTCTTTCCAGAACATTTTCTTACATTCCCTCCACTTTGCACTCAAATTCCTTTCAAATTCCTCATCCACTCTCTTCTTACTCTCTCTTACTAATCTTTTCATCTCTCTCCTCCTCTCTACATATAACTCTCGTCCGCCTCTCTGCTTCTTCGACGCCCATGTTCCTCATCCACTCATTATATGCTTTCTTCTTTTGTGCCACAGCCTCTCTCACCTCTTCAGTCCACCTTGCTGTTCCCTGAACCCCCTTTCATCTTCTCTTCACCCCACACACCACCTCACATGCTGCACAGATTTCTTCTGTGAATATCTTGCACACACCTTCCATGTCCCCCATCTGCTCCAATCTATATTTACCCAATCGCTCCTCCACTTCCCTTTTAAATTCAGCCTTTATTCCATCCTCTTGTAACTTTTCTACCATCCTTGTAACACATACTTCCTCCTGTCCTTCCCTTCTTCTCTTCCTCCATCTTGTTTGGATTCTGATTCTGGCTGCCATCAAGTGGTGGTCAGAAAGTCCATTCCCCCATCCTCTATATACTCTTGCATCAATTACACATCTTCTCATCCTTTCATCCACACACACAGTCAATCATTGCCTTCCGTTCATTCATTCCACCGACCACAATTTTCACCACTCGCCATGTATACCTATGGATCATTTTGTGCCTGAAGAGGGTATTAGCTAACACCAACCCCCTCCCAGCACAAATGCCCACTAAAGCACTGCCATTCTCATCCATCTCTGGAGGCATACCCCACTCACCAACCACTCTATCCACCTTCTCACTCCCTACTCCCTACTTTTCCATTCATATCTCCAATCAGAAACACTCTCTCATTCCTTTCAAACTTTTCCAAGCAGGCTTCCACATTTGTCCAGAACTCTTCTCTCACTCTATTTACACGATCTTGCATTGGTGCATACACGCACACAACTGCCCACATTTGTAGTCCAACTTTCACTCTTACCCACACAATCCTTGACCCAACTGATCCATACTCTCTTACATTCTCCTTCCATCTGTTGCTCACAGCAATACACACTCCCTTTTTCGCCCTCTCATTCTCACCCACTCCCGAGCATATACCCCATCCATACTCCCATTCTCTCACACTCTCACCTCGCCATTTAGTTTCAGTTATTCCACATATATCCACTTTCGCACTCTCAAGCACCTGTACAATCTCTCTCTCTTTCACTTCATCATTCATACCCCTTACATTCCATGTTGCAATCTTTACCACATCCTTTGTCCTGTCCTTATTCATCAACTTTTGGTCAGTCCTGGTCTGAAGCTTCTTGTTCGTATTTTTAGTTAGTTCTTGTTCGTATTTTTAGGTAGTTTTTACAGGGTGGGTCACTAACCCACCACCAACCCTTTTAGTCGCCTCTTACAACAAAATTTTCCTTTTCCCATTATTTAGATTATTAAGTAAAAGTCTCTGTGACTCAGACTTCACCCTGTATACCTCTCTTCTAGCCCAATGCTTGGCAGCCAAGTACTCCTCCCTGTTACCACCCTTCTTCCATTCCTGGAAAAGATTTCTTTTCTCCTTAACTGCACTTCTACACCCTCATACCACCACCAAGTTACTTTATGTCTTGGTAGGCCTCTTGTCCAACCGCATATTGCATCAGTAACTCTCAAGGGGTTGTTCTTAAGGGTGCTATACTGTTCATTAATGCCTCTGTCTATGGTTCCCTGTTCAGCCATCACTCACTATAAAAGGCATCCCTTACTGCTTGGTTTTCCAGCTTCCATATTTTCCTCCTAGGTACACATATATATGTACTCCTTTTCATCACTTGTTCTTTAAGCACCATGTCACAAATCAATAGTATGTGCTGCTGCACACACTCCTTGCTTCCAATAACTTTAACCTCCCTCACTAACCTCCTATCAGCCCCCCTGACCAGAAAATATTCTATCTGATTGCTTTTCCCCCCAGACTCATACATAAGCAACCTGCTCACTCTTTTTCTAAAATGTGTGTTACACACAATCATGTCCATTGCCTCCCCAAACTTGAGTACTCTCTCCCCTTCCACATTTCTCATACCATATGCATGTCCCCCATGGACTCCTTCATAACCATGAGCTGCTTCACCCACATGACCATTTAAATCCCCTCCCAAAACCACTATCTCATCATCCCCCATACCACCTTCTACAAGTATTAAATCATCCCAAAATCCATCCTTCTCTACCTCATCCAACCCTGCCTGTGGAGCATATGTCTGGTAAAAATCAAACATAGTAAACTATACCCCAAAATGACAATGTTTACCCCACCTATGACTAAAACACACTATCGAAGTCTAAAAACAATTTATAAATCAACCTGAACAAAAAATTTAAGTCTACAATCAAAATTGGTTTTTTTTAAAATAAATTCCCATTGTTAAGCTGGGGTTTGGCCATTGTTAGCTGGGTACAGTGGTATTTCTACCCCCATTGCTAATCTGGGGTATCACATAAAGGGGTATTGTATCTCGGGGTCTGCCTGTGCAGTATGTCATGTTTCTTAGATTTGGTGAAACAAAATATTTTGCTGAATTGCTAAAAACTTCTATTGGCAAGCTACGGTGCATTATTGTAAAGAGATGTGGTATGGTGGAGAATTACAGGGTTTAGCTGTTGTCACTTCTGCAGATGAGGTCTGTATTGTAAACCTGTATCAACAATGCCAGTTCTTGTAATCATAAAGATGTAAATATGTTTCAAGTACTAGCAAATTCTTAAGAAAAAAAATGGTGTTCTTGAGAGAGCAAAGACCAGATTATTATTACAGTACTGTAACATTATTATTATTATTATTACATACATACATCATCTAATCCTGTGTTGCCCCATGAGAAGAGCAGAAGCCTGTGGCTAGGCAAGTTGGTTCTGGCATTTAAGATGAAAGTGACCAGCCTCACTCATCCCTGTGTGGCATTACATGAGCAATAAACCCCAACCATCCCTTGTATATAAACCTGCACTGGCTCAATCCAATTGGGGCATCTTAATTACCCACTAAACCACCAGGTGCCATAATTTGGTTATATGCTTACCATCCAGCATAGTAAATGGTGTCCTGGTGTACAGGAAATCATTTAATTTGTCACTCAGTGTAGAGTCACCCATAGACAGAAGGAGGAGGAAAGAATGAAGGAACAAACGAAGGAACAAAAGACAGAAAAGGAAGGAAGAAGGGAAGGAAGGAAAGAAGAGAGGAAAGGGCAGCCACCTAAGAGCAGCACTACATTGAGGGAGTGGATGGTGAGTGCCCCCATCTAATACTAATGGTTATTATTATTATTATTATTTTGTGGTAGGTGGGGGTGCTCACCATCCACTCACTCGATGTAGTGCTGCTCTCGGGTGTCTGCCCTTTCCTCTTCTCCATCCTTCTTTCCTTCAATCCTCTTCTGTCTTTCTTTCCTTCATTCTTTCCTTGTCCTTCTGCAAACAGGTGACTTTACACTCCCTCTTCTGTCTTTGTTTCCTCGTCCTTCTGCCTGTGAGTGACTACACTGAGTGACAAGCCAAATGGTTTCCTGTACACTAGGAAAACATTTACTATGCTGGGTGCTAACCATATAACCAAATTATGGCGCCTAATGGTTTAGTGGGTAATTAAGGTGCTCCAATTGGATTGAGCAGGTGAAGGTTTATATCCAAGGGGTGGTTTGGGTTTACTGCTCACGTAATGCCACTCAGGGATGAGTGAGGCTGGTCATTCTCATCTTAACCATTTCGCGCACGGAACCGTGACTGCATTCCATGTGGTGTGGTGTGCCAAAGCACAGGACCTCAAACTGCGTGAAAAAGCAAAACAAAAATAACCAAAAAATAAGTTTTCGGTCGATTTGCATCAAATTTTGGTGCGTTCTAGCAGCCATGTGTCTCTCCCGAGGTAAGACCTTGGCAACACTGCAATGGCTCATATGTGCCTGTACGTAGTGATAGAATCTCAGTGCTCCACTAGCAGCCAGACAGCAGGGTCGTGCTGTGTTGAGTTGTCCCTTTAAATCCGCCATTTTCCCCCTCCCACCCGAGGCTGAAGCCATTATTGAAATATTGTGACTGTACTGTGTTTTTGACTATACAGTAAAACCTCGATAAAACAGACTTCAATAGACCGGAATTCGCTTTTATCGGACTCGAGGAGCTACCAGACTAAACCCCTATATATCGGAAAAAGTCTGATAGAGCCAGAAGCAGTCCGGACTGCCTGACCACTTCAGCTATGTTCACCACAATAAGACAAGTAAAATACATGTTTTTCAGTGCACAGTACAGTATTATTATACCATTTGATTATTGTAGTGAAGGTATAACACAGTACAATACTGCAATGGTGGTGAAAACCACTAATGCAATCCGGACTAATGTCTGATATATTGGAAAAAGTCCGGATTAGCAGGGGTAAGTCCGGATGTCGCTTTTATTGGAATTTTGCATTTTTCGGAATGGCTTGGGCCCCAGTTAGTCTGTTATAGTGAGGTATTACTGTACTGTGAAGTGCCTGTGTCTACTGAGCATAGATATATTGTTTGTAAAGCATTGGGGCCCGTTATCAGCCATTAGGCCTTGAGGCAGGAGTCTGGTTTGTTATAGCAGGGTTTCCACTCACCCTGCCCGTGAATGATGTACAGTATTTTACCCTTATAATGAAGCCATTACTTATATCTGAGAAACATATAGTGCCTGGATTAATGAAATAACTGACCTGCCATAGCAGGAATTATGTTATGCCATAGAGATACACAGACATATGCATCAGTTGCTAAGGGAGTAGGCGCTCTCATATGCCATACAGTAAGGACGGGAATAACAGAGAAGGCTGGGATGGAATCATGTGATAATGTTTTATATTGCATATGGTTCAGTGTGAAATATACGTATAAAATAGAGCAGCGAGTGTTCACTGAGAAATATTGCGTGCATTGACTGACAGCAGAAAGTTACGTAATGATCAGAGACAATAAAATACGCCACACAGCGACACGTATGACATTATATACTGTACATATGTTGTGCAGCGAATGTTCGTGGAGAAATCTATTGTGTGCATCGCATGTGTTAGGCAAATGTAGTGCAAAGAAGAGAGAACATGACACACACACACACATGGATGAGGAGATGATGAAAAAATTGATAGTGGCCATGGTCCGCCCCAGGTTAGAATATGCAGCAGTAGTGTGGTCCCCACACAAAAAGAAAGATATAACCAAGATTGAGAGAATACAAAGAACAGCAACCAAGATGGTCCCCAGTCTGGCAGATTTTTCGTAGAGAGAGAGGCTGGAAAGGCTGGATTTGCCTTCCTTAGAGGAAAGGAGAGAGAGGGGCGACATGATTGCAGTGTTCAGGACCATGATAGGAGTAGATAAAATTGACAGAGAAAATCTGTTTGTGTAGGATGAGAGGGTAACAAGGGGACACGGAATGAAACTAAAGAAGCCAAGCTGTTTGAAGGACATCAAGAAATATAGTTTGCCTTATAGATGCATAGACCTGTGGAATAGTCTGGACAAAGAGATCGTCCAGTCTAAAAACTTAAACAAGTTTAAAGCAAAATTTGACTCATTGAGAAACAGAGACGGGACTCCACGAGTGTAGCTCATTTCCTGCATATCACAATTAGGTAAATTAGGTAAATATACACCCACACACACACACATACACACTCACTCACATTCACTCACACACCCACACACACACACGCTCACACACTACCTAACTCATCTTCAATTCCTTCAAGTTCCTGCCAGCAGCTCAACACCTCTGGAACCAGTGAGTTATCCATATTTTGTTGATTTGTATAGTGACCTATTTCTACATTTCTATATTTTTTTCACAAATAAGTATTTTTTTTACATATACACATATGAGATGGAAGAAAGTTCAGCTTCAGTATCAGTACCTAGAAAAATGACCAGTGGTCATGTCGAGTTTCTGAGAGCACTATTAAAGAGCTTATGATATTTCACGTGTATAATTTGAGTAAAAAGAAAAAGAAAATAATAAAACCTAACGAGCGAAAATATGTAGGTATTCGTGAGGCAGGGAAATTGAGTGTTTTTATCTCACTTGCGGGCGACAAAGAGTATTCTATCTTTGTCGTCCATTTACTCCAAAATTATTGAACGTATCGATTTCCTGTAAGAACCATGATAAAGATCAGTGAATTCTACGTATGTATAGGACATAACTATGTAATTTCTCTAATGAAAAGTTGTTGTTACATAGGCGGTTATTGTATGCGCATGACGAAAGAGCACCGCGGCCGTGAGTATCCTGTAGTTTTTTGTGATTTACTCGGAAACTATGAGGCATATCAAAATTTTGAAGAGCCCCTGAGAAAGCTCATGAAATTCTACATAAGATTATGTAATAAAAACATAAAGTGCGTGAGAAAACTTCTGCAGTATACCTCCCTGGACAAAAATCAATTTTGTTATAATACAAAAATGGCTTTTAGGTTTTGGCTATTTTCTCGAAAATTACAAATTACATTACAACCCAACACACCTCATTAGAAAGCCAATGAAATTCTCTATCAAAACATATAACAACATTTTTCTGTATGATGGAAAACATTCGAATGACGATGTTGGGAATTGAGATGAACTTTCTGATATGTTTATTAATAGCAGCCTGATGTACTTTTATTCGTATTTTTCTGCTTTTTTTTTCTCGTATTTGTATTTTTCTATTTTTTTTTCCTCGGCTTCTCAGCTAGAACAAACATCGGTGAATAAGAGATGTGGGTTTCAGGGCAATATTTAGAGGTTTGGGTGGCAAAAATAGGGCAAGAATGCGTGTAATTTGCGTCACGCAGGTGGGAGCGGGCAAGTAAAATCTTGAGCTGTGAAACTTAATCAAACTTACCCGTGTGCAGAAGGGTTAATAAGAATGTAATACTACTACTACTGTACTATTACTACTACCACTATTAATACTATAATTACTGTATTATTATTCTTACAATAAAACCTCATTTAAATGTATTTCAACAGACCAGATATCAGATTTAATGGACAGTACAAAGCCACCGAACTTCCGTCTGCTATTACACAGTGCCCATTAAATGAGGCAAAATGGGTCACAATACATGTGTTTCATGAAGCAATGCAATGACAGGGATGTGAAATAACCTGCAAAAGGAAAGAATTATGGGCCAAGTTAGTGTAAAAATTGGTATTGTTTTCATTTTTAGTACTAGAATATGCTGTTGTAATCATTTATTTTCAAACATGTGTTTGAAATCCTACCTCAGGGGAAATCATTAGATATAACATATTTTCTACTTTATTGGACCAGGCTTCACCTTAATTAGTCAGTTATAGTGAGGTTTTACTACTGTATTATTATTATTTAGGGGAGGCGGTAGCTCGTTCGGTAGAGAGTTGGCTTGCGGTCCCGTGGGACCCAGGTTCGAATCCTCGCTGGTGCAGGGAACAGTTTAAGGATTTGAATTTCATTAAATCAGGCTTTACTGATCTACCAGAAGACCCGCCGACATGTCGTAAAAATGACCCCGCTAATACCAATACACCAGTCCTGTAAGAGACAGCCCTAGCATGTATTCAATAAGGACGGTGGGTGTTAAGCGCCGAAGTGGTGACATGTAGATTGTAGGAGGACGACTGGGCCTTGATAGCAGGCTGTGAAGCCTATGCCCAGAGTCGGACACATAAAAAAAAAAAAAAAAAAAATTATTACTATCCATCCATCCATCATCCAATCCTATGTAGCCCCATGAGAAGCATAGGAGCCTGGGGCAAGGCAAGTTGGTCCTGAGATTTAAGATGAGAGTGACCAGCCTCACTCATCCCTGAGTGGCATTATGTGAGCAATAAACCCCAACTACCCCTTGGATATAAACCTTCACCAGCTCAATCCGATTGGAGCGCCGTAATTACCCACTAAGCCACCAGGTGCCAAAATTTGGTTATATGGTTACCACCCAACGTAGTAAATGTTCTGATGTACAGGAAATCATTAGTGTAGAGTCACCCACAGGCAAAAGGAAAAGGAAAGAATGAAGGACAGAAAGACAGAAGAGGCAATGTGAAGTCACCTATGGGTATAAGGAAGAGGAAAGAATGAAGACAGAAGAGGATGGGATATTATTATTATTATTATCATTATTAGGTGGGGGCACTCACCATCCACTCACTTGATGTAGTACTGCTATCCTGTGTCTGCCCTTTCCCCTCCTCCATACTTCTTTCCTTCCATCTTGTCTTTCTTTCCTTCATTCTTTCCTCATCCTTCTGCTTACAGGTGACTTTACACTCCCTCATCTTTCTTTCCTCATTCTTTCCTCTTCCTTCTACCTCTGGGTGACTCTACACTGAATGACAGCCAAATGGTTTCCTGTTGGTCACTCTCATCTTAAATGTCAGGACCAACTTGCCTAGCCCTGGAGTCCTACACTCCTCATGGGGCAACGTAGGATTGGATGAAGAAATGAATGAAAATGAATATTATTATTATTATTACTGTTACAGGTATTATTATTATTATTGTTATTATTATTATTATGAACGAATAAACGAATGAATAATTTTCATTATTATTATCCATCCACCACCTAATCTAATGTTCCCTTATGAGGAGCGTAGGAGCCCGGGGCTAGGCAAGTTGGTCCTGACAAGATGAAAGTGACCAGCCTCACTCATCCCTGACTGGTATTACATGTGCAATAAACTCCAACCACCCTTGGATATAAACCTACACTGGTTCAATCCGATTGCATGCCTTAATTACCCAATAAACCACCATGCACCATTATTTGGTTATAAGGTTACCACCCAGCATAGTAAATGGTTTCCTGGAGTACAGGAAACCATTTGGCTTGTCACTCAGTGTACTGTATAGTCACCTATAGGCAGAAAGATGGGGAAAAAATGAAGGAAAGAAAGACAGAAGAGGGAATGTAGAGTCACCCATAGGCAGAAGGAAGAGGAAAGAATGACGGAAAAACAGAAGAGGACACAAGGAAGAGAGGAAAGGGAAGACACCCAAAGCAGCACTACATCGAGTGAGTGGATGGTGGTAGTATTATCATTATTAATATTACTGTTATTTTCTTTTCTCCAGCTTTCAAGTATTCACCAAAACATATCAGTCAATACCACTTTCATACAAGCTACTTGAACAAATACTGAAAAAACAACTCGCACTCCCTCCTCCTCTCTATGCCAGGAGTTCACACATCCCTTTGATCCCAGCCTGGCCCACACTCCCCCAATCCTTGTCTACTTTTACTTCCCCTATCCTTCGTGACTTGTCAACCAGAAGAAACTTGATGGGCACTGACTGGGTTTTCCACAATGTCTCTGTGTCATTTGCAAAGAGCTACACCACCACAACCCTGTCCCATCCAATCACAAGATGCCATCACATTACCCTTATTCTAATAACATCCTACATTTGTATACTCAATAAAAATTTGCCACTACAGACAATGGCTACTGAAAAATCTCAGATAATTCTACCCTATGCTAATACAATTGGTTTCTTAAGAATGGCATATGTATCGCTTGCCTGACATCTAGTCAGTATCGTTAGCATACATCCAACCATCCATCATCAAATCCTACGTTGCTCCATGAGGAGCGTAGGAGCCTGGGGCTGGGCAAGTTGGTCATGACATTTAACCCTTTCGCGCATGGTAAGTTTTAATAAGTTTCACGGCTCAGGATTTTATTCCCCTCCCCGCTTCAGTGGCAGCCCGCGTGACGCAAATTTCACGTATTCTCGCCTCATTTTCGCCACCCAAACCTCAAAATATTGCCATGAAACCTACATCGTCTTATTCGCCGATGTTTGTTTTAGCTGACAGGCAAAAAAAAAAAAAAAAAAAAAAAAAAAAAACGAATAAAAGTACATTAGGCCACCGTGAATAAACATTTCGGAACATGCATCTCACTTCCCAACATCGTCGTTCGAATGTTTTTCATCATACAGAAAAATGTTATTAGAAGTTTTGATAGAGAATTTCATTAGCTTTCAAATGAGGTTTGTCCGGTTGTGATGTGATTTGTAGGTTTCGAGAAAATAGCCAAAAACTAAAAGCCATTTAATTTTTTTTTTTTTCAGGGACCTCTAGCTCAGAAGTTTTCTCACCCACCTCATGTTTTTTTTTACATAATCTTATGTAGAATTTCATGAGCTTTCTCCTGATAACTAGTTTATTTTGATACGCCTCATAGTTCCCGAGTAAATCGCACAAAACTACAGGGTACTCGCGGCCGCGGTGCACTTTCCTCTTGGATGGACAAAAACCGTTATAATTCCGCCTATGTAACAAGGACTTTTCATTATATAAATTACATAGGTATGATTTATTCATACGTAGAATTCACCGATCTTTATCATGGTCCTTACAGGAAATCGATTAGCCCAATAGTTATCGAGCAAACGGAGGGCAAAGGAAGAATACTTCTCCGAGCGGTGACAGCAAGAAATAAACGCTCGCTTCGCGTGCCTGTACCCTAAAAACTTAGCTTCCCATGCCTTTCCCTTTCTATTTCTTTTCAAGTACTGATGTTTACTGTTATATTCTTCCTCATGATGTTGTCAAAACATCAACGCGACTATTACCTGGACCGAAAAGAAGAACATACCTTCAGGTTCACTCTCATTTATTCCTGTCTCACCCATACCTAAATATTTTCGCTTGCTAGTGGTTTTATTTTGTCTTATTCAAAGTCTATCTGTAAAATGTACGAGGGTTTCACTTTTTATATTGCTATAAGAATGTCCACATCACCTCTAGTCTTTGTCATAGTTACTGATAATGAAGCTGTACTTTCTGGGGAAAAAAAAGAAGTGAAGAATATAGAGGTATTGTAGCAGGTAAATACATACAAATAAAAAAAACTTCTGAAAACTCACTTCCTCCAGGGGTGTTGAGTTGCTGGCAGGACCTTGTGGGGGTTGAAGAAGAGGAGTTATGTAGTGTGTGTGTGTGTGTGTGCGTATTTACCTAATTGTATTTACCTAATTGTGATATACAGGAAATGAGCTACGCTCGTGGGGTCCCGTCTCTGTTTATCAATAAGTCAAATTTAGCTTTAAACTCGTTTAAGTTTTTAGACTGGACGATCTCTTTGTCCAGTCTATTCCACAGGTCTATGCATCTATACGGAAAACTATATTTCTTGATGTCCTTCAAGGAGCGCAGCTTCTTCAGTTTCAGTCCATGTCCTCTTGTTGCTCTCTTATCCCATAAAAACAGATCTTCTCTATCAAATTTATCTACTCCCATCATGGTCCTGAACACTGCAATCATGTCACCCCTCTCTCTCCTTTCCTCTAAGGATGGTAAATCCAGCCTTTCTAGCCTCTCACTATATGATGTGTGTGTGTGGG
>JAGKTI010000969.1:77330-103984 GCA_018397915.1 Birgus latro | reverse complement strand
ATTACAGAGCTTTTATGTAAGGATTTTCTAATACAGCAGAACCATTATTTCACCTACTGAAAAAACAAGCTGTATTTTAGTGGGGAGTGGAACAGAAGATGGTATTCAATGATATAAAAGATAAACTTCCATGTGTTTGCCTGACATATCCAAACTTTAATAAACCATTTATAACTTGCACAGATCCCTCACTTGGGAGGCTTGGAAGGAGTACTGATGAAAGAAGATAAACATGGAAAATATCAACCAATTGCATTCCCCAGTAGGCAAACAAAAGGAGCAGAGAAAAATTATTGTACTACAAACCTAGAGGCCCTAGCAGTGATATCTGAACTACAAAAATTTTGTGACCTTGTATATGATTACAAAATTTACCTCTATACCGATCATAAGCCTCTCTTAGGTATGTTTCAGGAAAAACTCCTTGCTGGGAGGAGAGCAAGATGGATATATACAGTCCAGAATTACAATGTACATATTCATTATATAAAAGGTAAAATAAATATGGCTGCCGACACTTTAACACAAAATCCAACAATGACCAATGTCACTACAATTAGTCTAAGGGAAACACTCTCCAAAAATACCGAAATTTTTCAGGAACAAAAACAGGACCCTGTATAGTCTAAAGTTATATATAATTTAGAATCAGGTGATGATGTATCATTACCCATGCTACATGTACCACTTTAACAATTCACAATAGTAAACAATACCTTATACAGGGTAGGCTAAATCAAGGACAATCAAATCACAGGAAGAATATTATGGCAGTTGGTAATTCCTAATAAAATGATACCTCACATTTTAAGGATAATACACGATAGTCCACGTGCAAGGTATCCTGGCAAAGATAGGACAGCCAGACAGGCCCGGATGTCATATTACTGCCCATTGTTGCACAGACATAAATGATCACACCGACAGATATGAATCATGTGCAAGGCACAAAGGTTACACCTTAACACCAGAATCCTTAGGAAAATGTCCTATGCCTCACCTGAGACTTTGTCGTGTTTGACTTACTAAAGCTACCCTTAACTAATAATCATAATCAATATCTTTTTGTTGCTACTGATCATTTCTCATGATATGTAATTTTGGTGCCAATTAAGGATATGACAGCAGAAACACTCATCCAGGTAATCAAAGATAATATTACCTGTAGGTTCACCATGCCTATCTATCTATTGCCAGATGCCTCAATCCCGCACGAGGTGGCCACAAACAAATCGCCTTCATGTCGCTCTGTCCCCTGCCATTTCACTACTACGCTCCCAACTCACACCCCCCTTTCTCATGTTCCTCTCCACTCCATCCCTCTATCTCATCCTCGGCCTCCCCCTTCCTCTCGCCCCCTCCACCTCACTCACATACACTCTCCTCGTCAATCTTTCACTCTCCATCCTCTCCACATGCCCAAACCACCTTAACGTGTTTCTCCTAACGCTTCCTATCACATCCACAGCCACACCACAATGCTCCTTCACTTCTTCATTTGTTAGTCTGTCTCTCCATGTGACTCCACATGGTCCTCTCAAATAACTCATTTCCACTGCTCTCACTCCTGACTTCTGTCCTTCCAACAGGGTTCAAGCTTCACTTCCATATGTAAGAGTTGGTATCACAATACTGTCATGTAACAACTTTTTCACTTCCATGCTCACCTCCCTGTTTCTTATCACTGCTTTCAATGAACCAGCAACCTTCCTTCCCTGCTGCACCCTTTCAAGCACTTCACCCTCCAGACTTCCATCCTTACTCATCACACTATCCAAGTACTTAAATGCACTCACATTCTCCATATCCTCCCCATCCAATCTCACTGTACAGTCACTGTCTTCGCTTCTCTCGAAGACCATCACTTTACTCTTCCCTACATTCACCTTTAGATTCCGTTTCTTACACACTCTCCCAAACTCATCTACCAAGCCTTGCAGCTCCCCTTTGTCTTCGCTCAACAACACAGTATCATCTGCAAACAACAGTACAGGTAGTTTCCAAACACTGCCCTCTCTTACTAGGGCCGCTCCAACATCCACTGCCCGACCTTGTATCTCTTTTATAACCCCATCCATGTACAGATTGAACAACCATGGAGACATGACACATCCTTGTTTCAATCCAACCTTCAAATGGAGAGGTTCACTCAGTTCACCATCCACATGCACTACAGTGTTAGCACCCTCATACATACTCTTCACTGCCTTCAACAACTTCCCATCCACTCCATATATTCTTAATACTTTCCACAAACCTTGTCTATCCACCTTGTCATATGCTTTCTCCAGATCCATGAAGGCTGCATACAACTTCTTTCCCCTCTCTAGAAACTTTTCCACTAAGGACCTAAGAATGAATATTTGGTCTACACAACCTCTTCCCTTCCTAAAACCTCCCTGTTCTTCTCCAACTAATTCCTCTGTTATTTCCCTAACTCTGTCAATAAGTATCCTACCATATACTTTTCCTATTACACTGAGAAGCCAAATGCCCCTATAATTACCACACACTGCTTTTTCCCCTTTTCCTTTGTACAGAGGAATAATTATACCCGACTTCCAATCCTCCGGGACTCTACCTTCCTCCCACGCCAATCTGCACACCTTCCTCATCCATTCTATTACTATCTCTCCCCCATGCTTCAGCATTTCACCACACACTCCATCAATTCCTGGGGCTTTCCCCATTTTAACTTTCTTCATTGCTTCCACCACTTCCATCCTACTGATTTCTTCCTCTCTTCTCACAACCCTCCTTCTCCCCGCTGTTCACCATACCAAAGGTGCTAATAAGTGACAATGGAGGAGAATTCTGAAATCTTACAATAAATATGTAACCAACACAATATAAAAAAGGTTAATGTTTTAGCCTATCATCCAGCTTCCAATGGACTGGCAGAGAGACAGAATATAAAAGTGTTAGATGTACTACATCACATTCTCAATGAGAATTAGGCAAACTGGGTTGATTGGATCTGCAGAGTTGAAGCATCAATGAAATGTGCAGTTGACAAGTCGACAGGAAACACACTGCATCTTATTATTTAACCCATTTAACCCGTCCCGTCCCGACCGATTTTCCACCTCCGATACCCCTAGTTGCGAGCAATTTTGGATTTTTTTTTTTTTTTGCTCAAACCTTCGCTTTTGGTGAGAAACATCGAGAATTCATAGAGAAATCGCCCTCCTGAGGCTATAAATGGTGCTACAGATGATGAGTCAGCCTTACGTTTTCCCTCTTTCTCAGGGTACCTGGCTAAAGAAAACGAACTATGGAAGGGTTAACTAATTGAAGCCACTTAAAATTATGTATTTATTTATTTATTTGGTATGAATTTATGTGCAGTACAAGACTATATTGGTTTTCACACATTTATATGGGCAATAGAAGCATTGTTCAGTCACCAAACACATCCACATATGGCACCTTCCTTTATGACATTATCAACTCATCACTTCTGTTTGTTTCTTGCTCTAGCTTCTTTATTTCTTTGTTCTCCACCTCAGGAATCACTTTCACCACGAATTTCGTCATTGGAGAGACCGTGGGGCAACATGTCTTTACTGGCCAGGTCACTGCTAACAGGTGAATTGCCCAGTGTGGGGGGGAGGGGGGTTAGGTGGGGCCAGGCAGTATCCCCACTTGACAGCAGATAGAGGAAGGTCTCCCACATATGTCTAACAAAAATCACCTATGAAACTTGAAAATGTGCAAATTATGACCCTTGCAATTGCATGAGGTACCCGTACGTCGATGGGTCTAGCTGTGACAAAATGTTGTGACATACCCATACGTCGACGGGACACCTCAGGTTAACCCGTCACGTCCCGACCGATTTCCAACCTCCGATACCCCCCAGTCCCAACCATTTTCGGATTTTTTTTTTTTTTTTTTGGCTCAAACCTTTGCTTTTGGTGAGAAACATCGATAAATTCATAGAGAAATCGCCCTCCTGAGGCTATAAATGGTGCTACAGGTGATGAGTCAGCCTTAAGTTTTCCCTCTTTCTCAGGGTACCTGGCTAAAGAAAACGAAGTATGGAAGGGTTAACGAATTCAAGCCACTTTAAATTACGTATTTTTTATGTACTTGGTACGAATTTATGTGTAGTACAAGACTATATTGGTTTTCTCACATTTATATAGGAAATAGAAGCATTGTTCAGTCACCAAACACATCCACATATGGCACATTCCTTTATGACATTACCACCTCATCGCTTCTGTTAGTTTCTTGCTCTAGCTTTATTTCTTTGTCCTCCACTTCAGGAATCACTTTCACTGTGAATTTCATCACTGGAGAGACCGTGGGGCAACATACCTTTACTGGCCAGGTTACTGCTAACAGGTGAATTGCCCAGTGTGGGGGGAAGGGGGGGGAGAGGGGGGGTTAGGTGGGGCCAGGCAGTATCCCCCTTGAAAATTGTGCAAATTGTGACCCTTGCAATTGCGTGACGTACCTGTACGTCGATGGGTGTAGCTGTGACAAAACATTGCAACGTACCCATACGTCGATGGGATTCCTCGGGTTAAGGGACAAACAAACGTCTCCCATACGAAATACTGGAAGGCAAACAAATGTCTACATACAGGTGGTCTCCTGCCAACAAACTATTGACTTAGATACAAATTTTCGACTCTACCAATTCGACTCTACCAAGGCCGACGCATGCAAGCATGTTGGAGCCTTCAAAAACGAAACTAAATGAAACGAAACGAAACCAATTTAGAAACTGTACTTCGAAATTTAAATTTTGCTCTTTTCCCGGGCTAACCATATGCAGTATGAAGAAGTGGCAGCATTTTTTCGGATACCCCCCTGCATCTAAGTTGTGCTTCATGCATCCATCGTGTCTATGAAATGCTCTTCTGTCTCTCCTGCTACTGGTGAGAAGTGGAAAGCAATCACTCTTGAGATGAAACTCAATTGCCCAGCATGAAGGCGGCAAGCCTCTACGTTCAGGGACAATTCCCCGTCAGGAAGTTTCCCTTCATTTGTTTACATAACAATTTACTCAGCAAGTATACTAGTTTTAGACTTACAGTATATGAGTTGTAAAACTCTATCTACAGTGCTTCCTCCAATTTTGCGAGAATATGGTCGACAAAAAACCTCGCAAAATCGAAATTCGCAAAGTTTAAACAATTAAATATATGCAATAAAGGTAAATTGGTCGACATCACCCCAAGGTAAGCACTTCTTCCCACTCTTACTCTCAACTCTACCTCTTAATTTTATGATGATAAATGAAACAAACATGGACTGATGTATTGTACATTAATATTATTATGAAAACATCATAGGTAACAAACATATAAAAGAAAAAAATGCATATTTACACTGATGTGAAGACTGGCGTGGTGTACGGGACTGGTGGCGGGTCAGGGCTTGGGTGCGACTACTGTGGTGTAAACAAACATGGGGGGCGGCAGAACACCGAACTAGGAGGCACAGTCAGGGTGACCAGATTTAGCATAATTTTGCTAATTTTAGCATATTTTTCCAGAAAATTGTGTGTTTAGCACAAAATTTAGCATGTTATCAAATCTAGCATATTTTTAGCATAATCTAATAAGCTTAGGACAATTTTTAGCATGATTAGAATAACTGACCACTCATGGCTAGCAGTAGTTTCTGGATTGAAGACCAGGATACATGTTTAATATAATATGATTAATGGTAACTGTGAAAGTCCATACTTTTAACAAACCTAGAGCAGGAAATCACGGGCTTTGAAGGAGGGTAGACGTGTACTGTACAGATCCACAGGCGCTGGGACCCAGGGTGCCGCCGTGGCTGACTAAAGTCAGTTATTCAGCTGAATCTGTGGATGCCGTCTGTTCAGGCTGCGGCAGGTTCAGTGCCCATCATTTCTCTACTGCTTAGTACCTCCTGTAGGTTGCAGTGCTTAAGTGTGAAGTGTGGTAGGAAGAGTTTCAGCTTATGTTTCACAAACATTTGTCAAATAAACTTTTAGAACCTGAGTAATTATTTATTTTAATGTTCTTCTTTCATAATTATAAGAGTGCATACTGTATACAGTTAAAAACGTAGAAATAATACTATATTAATCATAAAATATAACAGAAACCGAACGTAATAAGAGCAACAAAAGATTTAGCATTATTTTTGCCAATCTAGCATAATTTCAGCTGCTGTCTAGCGTATTCCAGCTAGAGAAATCTGGTCACCCTGCCCACCACTCGACCTCGCAAAGTGTGTGATCGCTCGCAAAGTTCATAAATGTTAAAAAATAAATGACTTGGAACTACCTCGCAAAATTGGTGATTCGCAAAGTTAAAGTTCGCAAAGTTGAAGGATGTACTGTATCTACTGCCAGATACCTTAATACTGTAAGGGGTGGCCACAAACAAAACGCCTCCACGTCGCCCAGTCCTCCACCATTTCACTGCCCTGCTCCTAGCTCACACACCCCTCTCTCATATACCTCTCCTCTCCATCCTTCTATCTCATCCTTGGCATCCCCCTCCCTCTCCCCCCCTCCACGACACTCACATACACTCTCCTCATCAGTCTCTCGCTTTCCATCCTCTCCATATGGCCAAACCACCTCGATACACTTCCTATCACATCCACACCACAACACTCCGTCACTTCCTCATTTGTCAGTCTGTCTCTCCACGAAACTCCACGTGCTCCTCTCAAATAACTCATTTCCATTGCTATTATTCTTGACTTCTGTCCCTCCAACAAGGCCTAAGCTTCACTTCCACAGCTACATTAGAGTTGGTATCACAACACTGCCATGCAGCGACTTCTTACTTGCATGCTCACTTCCCTATTCCTTATCACTGTTTTCAAAGAACTAGCAACCTTTCTTCCCTGTTGTACCCTTTCAAGCACTTTCCTCTAAATTTCCACCATTACTCATCACAATACATTCACATTTTCCAAGTCCTCCTCATCCAACTGTACTGTATATTCAGTGGCTTCATTTCTCCTGCAGATCATAACTTTACTTTTCCCTACATTCACCTTTAGATTCCACTTCTTACACTCATTCACCAAGCATTGCAGTTCCCCTTCGTCTTCACTTAACGACACAGTATCATATGCAAACAACAGTGCTGGGAGTTTCCAAACACTGCCCTCTCTCATTAGGGCCATTCCAACATCCACTGCCCTACCTTGTATCTCTTTTATAATCTCATCCATATACAGATCAAACAACCATGGAGACATGACAATTTCCTGTTTCAATCCAACCTTCAAATTAAAAAATTCAATCAGTTCACTGTCCACACGTACTGGAGCCTTAGCACCCTCATACATACATGTGCTTTGTATGGTATCACCCATGATGTGGAAATTTAAACCAAGAGCTGTTCAAGGGGATAAAGAAAGATAAAGATGTTCTCTGGTTTTGTAACACTGGAAGACCTGAATTAATAACAAGAATGGTAAAGTGGAGAGAACTGCAAAAGGAGACTAATGAGCTTAGAGGGGAAATGAACAAATGGAAAAAGAAAGCAGAGGAAGATAACAAGGAAATTCAAGAGAAGATATTGAAACTGGAAGAAAAAATGGAGGAAGACAAAGGTGAAATATTCCAAATAATATCAGAAGCAAAAGAGGTAACAAATCAGAAGAAAGTGGTAGAGAAGGCAACTAACAATGTGATTGAATATTTGAAAGATAATGAAGTAGAAGGCAAAACAATCTAGTGATGTATATATAATATACCAGAGTCCAAGAAAGAAAACACCCCAGAGAGAATAGATGAAGTTAAGGAAAGATGCAAAGGTATAAGTGAAAACTAACTTGGCCTGGGAAGGAATGATTACAATATGGTTAATGTAGTTAAATTAGGCAAGAGGAGATATGAAAATGAGAGTAATGATAAACCTAGACCACTGCTGGTAAGACTAGAAGAGGAATACCAGAAGTGGAATACTGTATTATCAAGAATGCAAGGAAACTGTGACAAGAGACAGACCCAGCTAAAAAATGTATAGGCATTTCACTGGACCTAACAGACAGAGAAAGAGAAATGGAAAGAAATTTAAGACAGGAATTGAATGAAATGAAAAGTAGAGATGGCTGGTATATAAAAAACAGATTAGCTAACCAGGGCAAGAGTGGAAGAAAGAAGGATATATTAAGAGGCAGGAAGGCCAATATCTGTAATGTAAATAGTGTACATAGTAGTATTGGAGGAAAAGAAAAAAATTAAACACAAAACTACTAAATATACAGGGACTGACCAAAGTAAAAGCTGAAGAAATAGAAAAATTAGTTGCAGAAGAAAGAAGTATCTTATGCCTAACAGAAACAACAGAAAGTAAATAAAGTAACATTTAATGAGAATAATATACAATTACACAACATGAGAGAACAAAATGCTAAGAAAGGAGGAAGATTAATGATTCTGTACAAAAAAGGATCTCATATAGATTTAAGGACCAAAAACTCAGGAAGCTGAGATCTCTTAGATGTAAACGGAAAAATTTTGAACCTAGGTGTAGTAGTAGTAGTTGTTCCCTAGGCAGTCTGGCCGAACAGCCCCGTGTCCCTAAGGAAGGCCACGGCCGAGACCGGGCTTTCCCACAGAACTCTCAAAGAGTGTATGTTGTGTTCTTGGCATAGATGATTGTGTGCAATGCAGTCTTCCATAATGTGCTTAATAGTATAGGCTGCTGTGTTACATTTTGGAGAGGCATCAGCAACAAAGTCATCCAGCCTCTTCTGGTAACTTACGAGGGCTGGATGATACCCACAGCTCAACCTGGCCAGGTGGACCCTGTCCTCACGAGGGAGATAGGATTCAGAAGGGTGGATATCAGGAGGCCATACATGGAGCTGTGTGTTGTCTTTACGTGACTGAATGGAGCGGTGAATGATTTGAGTATGGATATGCTTCTGGAAGCTAGTCTGAGGTGGGCGAGGGGGGGGGAAAGATGACAGTATTGGTGTATGATATTGTGTGCTAGGTGTTGTTTTGATGTTCCCTGGTGTGTGTGGATGTGCTGCCATGTAGTGTAGTGGATGTTGTGGGTTTGTGAGGCTGCAGCGAGAATTTTCATGGGGCCCGAGAACCTGAACCTAGATGTAAGAGTAATGTGTGTTGACTTGTCTGTGATACATAATGGAGAAGATAGAAACAGAAATGCCTTAATAAAAAGGGAATTAGAAAACAAGATAAGTGAAGTTGGAAGAGAGGCACTAATTATTATGAGAGATTTTAATGGCCACATTGGCCTCCTTGGGCACCAAGTACTGAACTATAATGGACAAATTATCCTAGACCTGATGATATTCTATAATCTAATATTACTAAACAAAGATCAGAACTGCATGGGTATGTACACCTGAAGCAAAGGGGAACAGAGGAGTGTAATAGATTATATTTTAGTCAACACTGCAATGTATAATTACAACAAAGATATGTTTATTGATGAAGAACAAGAGTTGTTCGATGTCTCAGACCATAATCCGAAAGTAAAGTTTATGGTGCAAAATGAAATAAACTTTGGAAAGTATGGTGAATGGGAGGAAACAGTACACTATATAGCAGACAAAGACTTATTAAAAGAGCATGGTATGTGGTGAAGGTGGAAGAAAAAATACACGAAAACAGTATAGAATGTATAACGGATATGAATATTATACAAAAAGCAGCAGATGAAATCCTAAAAAAGACTTATAGAAGAAAGATTATCTGGGAAAGGAAAGAGCTAAATGAACCACCTTGGATGACAAACACTATAAGTCTCTCTATCTATATACCTAGGCTGCTTTCCCCAAGGAAAAGGAGGTAGCCGAGACAGGACGACAAACTTCCAATTTACTCATCCACTCAAACACATTCATTCGCATCTTAGCCCCAGGGGGAGAAGGGACAGATCCTCACCGCACCACACTACACGAGGGTCAACTTCGTAGTGCAATCAGTGACATCAGCAGCAGGGCCCCACAACAGAGCTTGTTTACCCCTGCCACATCATAATGAACCATCATAACACTGTAAGACAGGAAATAAAAACAAGGAAAACACTAAACATGCAAAAGAGAAATGTAGCTACAGAAGATGAAAAAATCAGATTGCATGAATGTTACATGGCACAAAAGCATAAAGTACACTCTATCATCAAAACAGAAATGTACACCTATGAAAACAAGATAACAAAGGACATAAGGGAAGACCCTAACATAACAAAAAATCTGTGGAAGAACATTAACAAACTAAGAAGTCAAAAGACTAATACAGATGAAAATTTAGAACTTTTCAACAAAGAAGGACAGAAACAAAATGAAGAAGAGGCTGGGAAAGAAACTTTGAAATACTTGGAACTGTTATATAAAAAACACGAAAAATGTATACCCCAGGTGTGGGATGAAATGAGGAGGAAACAGTATGTGACTCAGATGCAAGAGGAAAGTATAACCGAACTAAATGTCTATCTATCTATCTATTGCCAGACGCCATAATCCCGTAAGGGGTGGCCATTTGACTCTGAGTTATTTGTTTTACAGGGAGGGGCACTAACCCTCCACCAACCCACTTGTTGACACGTAGGAAGCACGAATAGTTTGTTTATATGGTTACCACCCAGCGTTGTAAATGGTTTCTTGGCTTACAGGAAACCATTTGGCTTGTCACTCAATGTAAAGCCACCTGTAAAAGAAAGAAAAGCAATAAGAAGTGACAGGAAAAATAGGAAGAGAGGAGGGCAGGCACAGAAAAAGAATGATAAAGGCTAAGGAAGAAATAGGCAGCACTACATTAAGTGAGTGGATGATGGTCGCCACCACCTACCACTAAATGTACAGGTAGATATAAGGAGAGACGAAATATATCAGTATTAGTTTCCAGCAAGAATAAGAGAACATATGGACTTAGTATTTGGGATAGAAAACAACAGGACAGTAAGACCAATGGAATACCCAATTCTAACAGAATCTGAAGTAAAACAGTGTGTGAGAAAACTAAAAGATAAAAAAGCGGCAGGACAACATGACAAAAAACTGTTGTATAAAGTGCTGGGAGACAGTGCAATATGTACTGATGTACTAAAGAAATGCCCACAAAAGGAAACTGATAAGGAGGAAAAACTAGATGAATGAAAAATATCTGGAGCAAAGATGTTACCAAAGATCAACAAACCAACTCCAGAAAATCTGAGAGCAACAACCCTCACCAACACTTCTTCTAAGATATTTATGGCACTAAATGGGCAAAGAATAGACATGTAATTAACAGTGGCAAAAACAAAGAGACTCAAGCTGGATTCACAAAAGCAGGAAGATTGGAAGCTAATATAATAATACTACAATACTGTATAGAAGAAAGCTACAGAATGAAGAAACCCCTGATTGTAACATCACTTTCAAAAGGTGTATGATTCCATCAAGAGAGAGAAAATAATTGAAACATCAATGGCATACTGTACAAGGTACACTATAAAATAATAGATGACATTGCAAATCTGTATAGAGATGATGAAACAATAATAAAGTATGGAAACATAAACCAAGAAAAACAAATTTCAAGTGGTATAAAACAAGGATGTACACGATCAAAGGTATTATTCAAGCTAATAACATACATGATTATAAGTACTGTGAGTCCTCGATAAACGAAAGGGATAGGGACCGAAAACAACTTTCGTAATTTGAAATTTCGTACATCGGAACAATTTCCTCCACTGAAATATACATAGAAATGGGGGGATGTGTCCCAGGACCCCCTTGGACCATCCACCTACTCTTTACCCCTCCTATTTTGAAGTAATACCTGTATTATGAAGATGAAGCAGCAGAACTGTCCGCAGAAGTCCCTGGCTCTTCCTCTCCTCCCAAACCTTCCCAGATCTCCAGTGCTCTTTTGTGAATAAGGGGGAGAGAGAGAGAGAGGGATGTTCTTCTGTCGGCAATCTTCCATCCGAACTATCAGAAGTTGCTCCACCTTCTCCATTCTACAGCCGTCGGTCTTTGTGGCCTTGCAGGCAGGTGAAGATGTAGAGAAGGAGGTGGCCATTTTCTTGTACATCTCCTTTTCGTTGGCCACAGTCCCAACAGTGGAAGCTGCAAGGTCTAAAGCACGCCCAATCTCCGAGACTCCCTGCCCCTCCTCGTAGCGTCTTACAATTTCCAACTTCCTCTCCAGAGTTAGAGTATGGTGCTGCTTCTTCTTTGCAGTGGATCCCCTGATGCTGGAGATGATGCAGGGTGCTTGGGAGGCATGTCTCAACAGTACAAAAAGGTGTAGAGCTGAAAAAATATCCTCATGTACAGCGAAGCTCCAAGGAGGGACGTGGACTTAACTGAGAAGCACGCAAAAAATTGTTTACCAGAGAGTGGTTAGTTCGTTTCCTCACCGCAAGCGAGCACGGCGCTGTGCACTGCGGCCATTTTGAATTTTTCGTATTTCCTTTTGTATCACTTTTCATATCATCGAGACTGACATATTGTGGAATTTGTCCTATAGTCATCGCTTTTGTAACATCGAAAATTTGTTTTCGTTTATCAAGGACACACTGTAATGTGGAAAATAGAAATACAGGATTCCACAATTAATTGACCAACATAGACCTTCCGTTCTTTTCTGATGATAGGCTCTTGCTGGCACATTCAGCAGAAACAGTGGCAGACAGTATTAAAAGAATGACAGAAGTAGCCAGGAAATATGGACTCGATATAAACACAAATAAAAGTAACATTATAATACAGTATATAATATGTAGGAACAAGCAGATGAAATTGAAGGAAAAAATGTAACAAGTAAGACAAAATTTCTGGGAATCACAACAGACAACACATGGAACTATTTTAAGACACCCAAAAAAAAAACATGATGGGGACAGCAAATAGACTACTAAATATGGCATACTGGGTATTCTATAACAACAAAGAGCAGCAACAAAATACTAACTGGAAAAATGTACCAGAAGAATATTGCAATACTGTAAGTGCTACGTGCAATAAACACAACAGATGTGACAGAAACGGAAATAGAAAAACTACAAAGAATAGAAAATACAGTATCAAGACAACTAATAGGAGCCCCCAAATCTGCACCAAACTGAACATTAAGGGGAAAAATTGGAGCATCATGCATGAAACAAAGAGTGATTGATGGAAGAATCCAATATATGAAAAATGTTAAGGTGATAATGAGCTGCTTAAGATGATTATGACAAGATCTATCTATCTACCTATTACCAGATGCCTAAATCCTGCAAGGGGTGGCCACAAACAAATTGTCCCCATGTTGCCCTGTCCCCCACCATTTCACTGTCCTGCTCCCAGCTCACACTCCCCTCTCTCATATACCTCTCCACTCCATCCCTCCATCTCATCCCTGGCCTCCCCCTCCCTCTTCTCCCTTCCACCTCACTCACATACACTTTTCTCCTCAGTCTCTCACTCTCCACATGGCCAAACCACCTCAATGTGTTCCTTCCTATCACATCCACACCACAACACTCCTTCACATCCTCATTTGTCAGTCTGTCTCTCCATGTGACTCCACAGACTCCTCTCAAATAACTCATTTCCACTGCTCTCACTCGTGACTTCTGTCCCTCCAACGAGGTCCAAGCCTTCATTTCCATGCATTAGAGCTGGTATCACAATACTTTCATGTAGTAACTTTTTCACTTCCATGTACACTTCTCTGTTTCTTATCACTGCTATCAAGGAACCAGCAACCTTTCTTCCTTGTTGTACCCTTTTGAGCGCTTCACCCTCTAAACTTCCATCCTTACTCATCACACTACCGACGTACGTAAACGCACTCACATTTTCCATTTCCTCCTCATCCAACCTCACTGTACATTCACTGACTTCACTTCTCTCAAAGGCCATAAATTTACTCTTCCCTACATTCACCTTTAGATTCCATTTCTTACACACTCTCCCAAACTCATCTACCAAGACTTGCAGCTCCCCTTCATCTTCATTTAACAACACAGTATCTTCTGCAAACAACAGTACAGGAAGTGTCCAAACACTGCCCTCTCATTAGGGCTGCTCCAACATCCACTGCCCTACCTTGTATCTCTTTTATAACCCCATCCATATACGGACTGAACAACCATGGAGACATGACACATCCCTATTTCAATCCAACCTTCAAGTACAAAAATTCACTCAGATCACTATCCACACATGCTGCAGCCTTAGCACCCTCATACATACTCTTCAAAGCATTCAACAACTTCCCATTTACTCCATATATCTTAATATCTTCCACAATCCTTGTCTATCCATCCTGTCATATGCATTCTCCAAATCCATGAAGGCTGCATACAACTTCCCTCCCTTCTCTAGAAACTTTTCCATTAAAAATCTAAGAATGAATATCTGGTCTACACGACCTCTTCCCTTCCTAAAACCTCCCTGTTCTTCTCCAACTAATTCCTCTGTCACTTCCCTAACTCAGTCAACAAGAATCCTACCATATACTTTTCCTATTACACCAAGAAGACAAATTCCCCTATGATTATCACACACTTCTTTTTCCTCTTTTCCTTTGTACAGGGGAATTATTATAACTGACTTCCATTCCTCCAGGACTCTACCTTCCTCACAGGCCAATCAGCACATCTTCCACATCCATTCTACAACTATCTCTCCCCCATGCTTCAGCATTTCACCACACACTCCATCAATTCATGGGGCTTTCCCCATTTTGACTTTCTTCATTGTTTCCACAACTTCCATCCTACTGATTTCTTTCTCTCTTCCCACATCCTTCCTTCTCCCAGCCATTCCCCAGCCACTTTTACTCGCATTACTTTCATTCTTTATGTTCAACAATTCCTTAAAGTGTTCTCTCCATCTGCTCACTTTTCTTCCTTCTCCGCTAGTAATCTACCAATATTATCTATCACTCCCCAACTAATTTCTTTGGCACCCTGTCTAACTCTCTTTACCTCTTTCGAGAACATTTTCTTACATTCCCTCCACTGTACACTCAAATTCCTTCCAAATTCCTCATCCACTCTCTCCTCCTCTCTAAATATAACTCTCTCTTCTGTCTTTCAACTTCTTCCACACCCATGTTTCTCATCCACTCACTATATGCTTTCTTCTTTTGTGCCACAGCCTTCTCACCTCTTCATTCCACCATGCTATTCCTTGCACCCCCTTTCGTCTTCTCTTCATCCCACACACCACTCACATGCTGCACAGATTTCTACTGCGAATATCTTGCACACACCTTCCACATCCCCCATCTGCTCCAATCCATCTTTACTCAATTGCTCCTCCACTTCTCTCTTATATTCTGCCTTTTTATTTTGTTTTAATCCTCTTAAACCTTTCTACCCTCCTTGCATATACATCCTCCTGTCCTTCCTTTCTTCTATTTCTCCATTTCATTTGGACCTTGATTCTCACCACCACAAAGTAGTGGCCTGAAAGCCCACTCCCCCAACCTTTATATGCTCTTGCATCCATTACACACCTTCTCATCCTTTCATCCACACACACATAATCAATCATTGCCTTCTGTTCATTCAGCTCAACACCCACCCTTCTCATCACTCGCCACGTGCCGTATACCTATGGATCATTTTGTGCCTGAAGAGGGTATTGGCTATCACCAACTGCCTCCTGGCACAAATGTCCACTAAAGCACTGCCATTATCATCTATCTCAGCAGGCACACCCCACTCACCAACTACTCCATCCACCTTCACATTCCCTGCTTTACCATTCATATTAGCAATCAAAAACACTCTCTCATTCTTTTCAAACTTTTTGAAGCATGCTTCCACATCTGTCCAGAACTCTTCTCTCACTCTGCTTGCACGATCTTGCGTTGGCGCATACACGCACAGAATCGCCCACATTTGTAGTTCAACTTTCAATCTTACCCACACAATCCTTGAGCCAACTGATCCATACTCTCTTACATTCTCTTTCCATTTGTTACTCATAACAATACACACTCCTTCTTTTGCCCTCTCATTCTCACCTACTCCTGCACAAATACCCCATCTATACTCCCATTCTCTCACACTCTCACCTCCCCATTTAGTTTCAGTTAATCCACATGTATCCACTTTTTCACCCTCAAGCACCTGAACAATCTCTCACTCTTTCCCCTCATCATTTGCAACCCTTACATTCCACATTGCAATCCGTATCATGTCCTTTGTACGGTCCTTAGTCGTCATCTTTTGGTCAGTCCTGGTCCAAGGTTTCTTATTCATATTTTTAGTTAGTTGTTTTCCGGGGAGGGGCACTAACCCTCTGCCAACCCACTTGCTGCCACATAAGGTAAAAGTGTTGGATGGTTATAAGGTTACCACCCGGTGATGTAAACGATTTCCTGGTTTGCAGGAAATCATTTGGCTTGCCACTCACTGTATAGCTACCCTAAAAACAAAGTACCACTACACCAAGTGGGTGGATGATGGGCACCCTCACCTACCACAGGATCAACAGAAGAAAATATTTTCTTCTGTTGACAAGATCAACAGAAAATAATATAAAGTGGATTCAAATGACAAAACAATTCCTAAAAGAGGTACAGGGTATACATAAATATCAGGAAATAAAAACATTAACTAAAAACCAGCTTGGAAGGAACAGTATGCAGGACCATGGCCTTTGGTTCCTTCTTCCTCGCATAAAAAAAAAAAAAAAGTGGAGAGAGGAGGTAGAAAGTAAAAAAAAGCTTAAGGATATACCAGGAGTGGAAAACAGAAGTACGGGAGGAACTTCTTTATGACGATTGACGATACACCAAGCTCAATTACTATGTATAAAGCAAGAACAAACTGTTTACCTCTAAATGACAGAAAAGACACACAAATGAAAATGTTAGATGTCCAATGTGCGGAGCAGCTTACAAAGACTTGGAACACCTTATCTTGGAATGCCCAGAATTTTATGAAGATAGGATAAAAATCGTGCTACTACAACAGCCGTATGAGGAATACAGAAACAAAAATAATCAGAAAATTTTTGTTTGAAAGTGAAGGATTAGATGAAAAGAAAGTTATACCGTATTACACAAGATTTGGAAAAAAAGATAGAGAAAAATAAGAGAAGAAAATACAAACACTCACAGAAACTATTGCATCATGAAAATTGAGTTAAGGAGGCACCGTTACAAAGGCTAAGCCTCCGACCTATTAACAATGACATCTGACTGGTGGCTGTACCAGGTGAGTAAACCAAATAAGAACCAACTCTCAGACATGGTTCTACCTATCCATCTATAGCCCAACGCCCTAAATAGGGGAGCAACTGTATTTTGATTGGGATGTGATGGTCCTGAAGTGTGTGTGTGTGTGTGTTTGACTTTTGGCAATGGCTTCAGGGCCTATCTCAAGGCCCAGTAGTCCTCCTACACACCTCTACATGTCACTACTTCGACGCTATCACCCACCGTCCATACTGAATACATGCTAGTGCTGTCTCAGGCAGGACTGGTGTACTGTTAATCGTGGGGGTATATTTGCAAGTCAGTGGGTCTTCCAGTAGATCAGTAAAGTCTGCTTTTTTATAAATTCAAATCCTTAAACTGTTCCCTGCCCCAGCAGGGATTCGATCCTGGATCCATTAGGACTGCAGACTGCCTCTCTACAGATTCAGCCACAGCCTCCCAATGAACTTTCCCACTGAGTCAATTTATTGCAAACTGGACCCTGCATGAACTTCGTGGACTATTTCAACTGTTGTTCTTCTGGTGGATGTGACCTTTATATACCGGTACCTGAAAATATATGGCCACTTTACCAGATTGGTAAGGAAAGAGAAAAAAGAATTACCGGTACAAGATTATATTTTGTATATTTTCACTGGCTCAATATGGCCATGTTAACATACTGTACTGTGTCCACTCCGCCAATATATGGTATTTTGGCCAACACATACCGGTAAGCCTATAAATTATTATGGATCATTAATAAAACGAGTGGGTCAGATAAGAAGGAACATATTCCAGAAACTTTTAAATCAAATAGTTCTTCAAAATGCACACCTGGTGATAAATCATGATTTACATGCCACAAAATAAAATTCTTTGAATACTGAAATATTATTATGCGCATGTAGTTTTTATGGGTTATCGTACAGGGAAATGTTAATCCAAACATATTAAGAAGCGAGATTTGCCAGTTAGGTAGCCAAGATTTTTCTCGATGTTTCCCGATATCTACTGTAGGTTCCAGTATGATCAGAGCTGCTAGTTTGCCTGCTGTTTGTGAGCATAGTTATTTTGTGAGTTGTACATTAATTTTTGTGCTCTTTTTCTCTATAATGTTTTATTTACATGATTGTTTGTTAAATTATGTAATTGAAATTAAGTTTGCATGGTAAATAATTTACAGTGTTACGTAATGTAAGGAAACTCTTGCATGCTTGTGCTATTAGTTTCCCTGTCGAGTTTGTGCTAGAAGTTTCTCGAGTAATATAAGGATGGGGATGGGACTAATTCGAGTTCAGTAGGGTTTCAGTTCCGTGTGAGTGAAAGTCAGTTGGGTTTCAGTTCAGTTTGAGTGAAGTTCATTCAGTTTTCAGTTCATTTTGAGTGTCAGTGAAGTTTGTATATATTTGGTACTTGTGAAAGCAATGAAGTGCTGCTAGCAGAGAAGTGTTACAGAAGTTTGTATATCATTGGTACTTGTGAAAATAGCGAAGTGTTGTCAAGCATTAAATGTAGTTGCAGTTAGTAAAGTTCGTATAGCTCCAGTGCTTGTGAGAATAGTGAAGTTGGAAAGCATTAAGTGGAATTATTTGGAAAATAAAGACAGTGAGCTTTCAGGAGCCAGTGTTTATTTTCGCCTCAGCTGATCTTGTGTATTGTACACCTAAAGGCTGACCACAGGAAGAACAACTCACTGGGCAACGCCCTTCCTATGCTGAACTACTGCTGTTAGCGCCTGTGGCAGTTACTCACCTGGTTTACTCACCTGGTTGGCTACCCCATTACAATTTAACAGTACGGCTCGGTAGGAAAACGCTTTTTAAGAAGCAGGGCAGCCCATACCTGCAGTGTGGGGTGGTGACGTAATGCTCATATCTCACAAACCAATAGTTCTATCTACTGATCTTAATGAATATTGGGGACACCCTATTAATGATCTAACTACAGTGGTATTTAATTACTAAAATATTTACTGTATACAGATAACCTTGCTACATACAAAACTTTGTTGATATTGGCCAGCTGACACTCGATACGGATTGTGGAGTTTGACATCACATTATCAAACTACTGTTACAAAAGATACTGTATATGGGCACAGTACAATTTTGCATATACTAGACGGATGAGACAGTTTTCCGCAGAGCTGATACCGATACGAATAAATAATATCCCGCAGTACTTATTGTTCCCTCTCTTAAACTTACACCAATGCATTAAATAATTACAACTTATAATACAAAAGAAAATACAGGTTTCTTTTTGTAAAATAATTGGAGTTGTAGTCCTGTGTCAATTACAGATTTTCAGAATAAAGAAAAAAAATTAGCATATTTAGCTCGGTCAGGTTTTAGTCTTTAGATTCCCCCTCCCCCCACCGCCATGAGTGTCGGGCGGGATTTAGATGTACCAAGCTAAGCTCAAAGTTTATTTATTATCGCGATATATGCTCAAAGTTTTGTTTCGGCTTTTTGGTACCCCGAACGAACCACCAACACTACGATGTAGATGTTTCATCACATAAAGCTATGCACAACCTACTTCACTGTAGTGGAAGGGGTAGATGGAAGAGAGAGAGACAGGTTAGAGCTCAGGCCACAAAAAACTCATGGTAAAACTGCAGGAGAGCTCTCATGCATAGAATTTACATTTTTTAAAATACATGGTAATGTAATTAACACTGAGATAGTTTTAAAGAGTTGCAGAAAAGTGTAATGTTAAAGGTATCAGTTACACAATGTCATGTTTTAGACGTACCCCATGGCAAGCTACCATCTGCCATGTCAGACTTTTAGGTTGATTCGACTCCTAAGTCACAACTCACTAATCATTCGTTTCTACTGACCTAACCTAATATGACCTATCCTCTCCTAACAACCTAACCTAACCTAATTTAACCAAACCTAACAATTTACCCTAACCTACCTTACCTGAATGATCTGGAGACAAATGAGTTTTGGGTCTGAATGTCCTTTGCCCTCCATATGATGCCACTGCCAGCATCAACAAACCTAACTTTGTGCTCTTGCGCAACATGTTATTTTCACAGAATTTGATTGTCGTGAATGAATTATATAATCTTTTAGTAATATAAATGATATTTGTGCAGAATCTCGATGTTATAAATGAACTTATAATTTTGTTCGTTCATTCGTTTTTGAAGGCTCCAACTTGCTTGCATGCATCGGCCTTGGTCACCTAATGGCGGCTCTCCATGTTGCTCAGTCTCTGGCAGCCTCCTTATTCAGTCCCTTATTCCTGAGGTCACACTCAATGACCTGGTCTTAGTTTTTTTTTTTTTTGGTCTGCCTCTTGCAACCCTACCCCTAACATTAACACTTCTCACTTTCTGCACCCAGTTACCCTCTCCCATCCTCTCCACATGAACAGACCATCTCAATCTACCTCACCTCATTACAACACCAATACACTCCAGTCCCATCCTACCTCTCAACTCTTCCATCATAAACGTATCTCACCTCAGGCTGCACACTCAGGGACGCACTGCACATCCTCCTAATGATTGTAATTTCTATATGTTTGAGCCTGCGAATATCCTCTTCCTTTACTGCCCAAGTCTCACTACCTCACAGCATTACACTCTCAACACATGCTGCATACAAAGATCCCTTAGCACAGAGGAAGAGCCCTCTCAGTGTCAGGAGAGGCAACAGCTTCCTGAACTTCTTCAAACCACTCCTCACTCTAGCCACAGAACTAGCTTCAGCCCCACCTCCAGCACATAACACATCTCCCAAATAACAAAACTTTCACACACCCAAGAGACTCACCAGCAAGTTTAAACCTTTCACGCTTGACAACCTCCTCCTACTCTCCCCAGCACTGAAATCAGCATTATCTCACAGTCTACCTCTAATGCCACTACATCTCTTATGCACCCACTTATCACAGGCTCTGCACAAGATGGAAGTACTTCCCATACCCTTGTGACACATCGCACATGGCCACTCTCCATCTTCTTTGACAGTGCTGCCACTAGCCCTAGATACCATCAATTTTGTTTTGTCTGCTTTTACTCATAAGTCCTTGTGGCCCATACCATCTCTTCACTTCCTAAAACTGTCCTCTGCCTCCTTATCATTCTCTGCAGTTAATACCAAATAATCAGTATACAACATCACCCATGGGAGTCCATTTCTGAAGTCACATGAGAGGGCTTCAAGTACCATGATAAACAACAAGGGACTCAAAACTGACCCCTGGTGCACACCAACATTCATGGGAAACCCATCACTCAAATCTCCATTCACCCTTACCTAGGTGCGAGCACTCCCATACATGGCCATAACCACCCTAACCAGCCACTCCTGGATCCCAGGCTTTCTCATTCCCCACTTCACCACCTCTCTAGGGATTCTGTCAAAGGCATTCTCCAAATCAACAAAAACATATTACAGTTCCCTTTCCTTTCCTGTATATTTTTATTTTTCCTGAAGATGTTAAACAATGAATATGGCATCATTGGTCCCTTTGCCTGGCATAAATCCAAACTGCATCTTGTCAATATTCACTCTTTTTCTAATCATACCTTCTAGAACTCTCTCCATTACCTTTGCCTTGTACACATTTACAGTTGCAGTCTTCAGCCAATCATCTGGGAGAACACACTCATATATAATCGTATTTATCAGGGCAGTGACCAACCTCACTCCTATATCTCCTGAGGCTTTCAACAATTCAGCAGTCAACCCAGACACACCCGCTGCCCTCCCCACCTGCATCCTGCCTATTGTCCCACTCACAGTAGCAATGTCAACCAAAGGCCAAGGGCCAAACACTGGATCTGTTGGCTCCAAACCTTCTCTGTCCCAGTCAAACTCCCTATTCAACAACTGGCTGTAATGCTTTCTCCATGCATCTTTAATATCCCCACTGTTCACCACTACCCTTCCTTCATCATTCTTTGCACACTGCTCACCTATGGTATCTTGTTTTCCCTCTTTATCTGATTTGCCACCTTAAATATCATATCTTCGGTAATTCTTTACCAAACAGGCACGGCAATTCCACCTATATTATAACAAACTTATGATCTCACGGTAAGTAATTTTGATATATATGCAACACAGATTGTTAACTGATAAATTATGAGGGGCAGAAGTGATTGGAAAAAGACAAAATATACCTTTTTTTGATAAGTTCAGGAAGTGGCCAGGTCACCTGCGGCAGTGTTTACCGGCGATCTCTCCAACTGGCCACATTGTTTGCCAACCTTAGCTCAGACTGGACACGTCAATGTATCCTGTGTCAAAGCTGTGGGAAACCTATTGATTTGCCATAGCTAATGTAGTCTAACCAAGCCAAACCAAACCTAACCTAACCTTACTTGCCATTGACAGCCAGCATTCAAGTTAAAAAATGCACGTTAGGAACGTTAAATATGGCCAGCCACTGGTAGACATTGGTGGAATATTTACACATCCTAAATAAATCCTCATTTATAGCTTTCAGAGGTAGCCTAAGTTTATAAAAATGCCCAGTAGCCTTGGTAATCCAGGAACAATAACAAGTAACCTATGAAAGACACATTTCAGTAGAAAATGTGGAAAAACCATACCTGTTTGGTAAAGAATTAATAAATTTTCATCATTTATTAGAGGTAGCTCTCCTTCAATTCGACTGGACTCATCTTCAGAGAATCTGAACAAGAAGTGATACAGGTGAGACATTTATATCCCTGGAAATTCCCTCTCCCTACTCATGTTCCAGCCTGATTGGCAACTTATAGGAAAATTCCGTCATCACACCCTACCCCTGATTGTGACGTTAGTGCTATCCTTGCTGTATACCTACTTAGTCTGAATAATCCCTCCCTGTGGTTAGTTACATTCATTACACAAATGTGAAATTCTTACATTTTCACATTTGTTTTTTCAGATCTTTCTCAATGATTGCAGCTTCTTCCAGTGTGGGCAAATGATTGTGCTGATCAGTGTGCATCACAAGGGAGTTAGATATCAGGTAGCTACTCTGTGACACTATACATCAGCTTTCTCTGACACCCTCGTATCCATTCCTTGTCCGGTACCCCTATGTACCTTTTTGAGCATCCACTGCATTGTATAACTCTGCACTGTTGTATTTGTACTTCCTTTCACTTATGTTTTGATCATTTCTCTTATTTTGTATCCTGAGGAGACTGCGAGCCCAAGCCTTGCTTTCTGTAAGTACAGTACTGTATATGTAGCTACTGTACTTGTTTTTAGCTGAAGCTTTGAATGAGTTAGGAACAGATACAGTACATATCTTATATTGTCATAGTTTGAATGAATATTGGTATCAGCTCTTTTCGTTTTTTCGTGATATCAGTTGACGTCCTTTTTAGTTTTAACATGCCCACTGGATAACATGATTCTGATAAGACTTCTGTTAATTATCTAGCTAATGTCATGTGAACTCATTACTGCAAATTCTGTATTCCCTTAGGAAAAATCCTATAACCATTCCAGACTTGGTCCTTTTGTTGTGTGCAGACAATGAAAGGACTAAGTCTGGAATTTTTCATTTATCAACAAAGGCCTACTCCATCCCCTATACAAGACATTAATTTGACTGATCTTAGACTGTGAAGCCTACCCCTGGTCCCTGTACTTGGCCAAGGACATAGACATGAAAGAGGTAGCTTCTTAAAGAGGCTAAAGAGGGAACAATGCCCAATGCAATGCGAGCCTACTACTAAGTTCTGCAAAGAGATTTTGTGAACATTAACCAAACACTTCATCAAGATTCAAGTACTTTAGAAGACCTTTTCCCTTTAATGAAACCTGTGTAATCATTTAAAATCCCAATTTCTTGCATGTTGAATATTTAAATCAGTTGTTGAGAATCATATTATGTAAGACTCTTCTCCCACAGTAACATGAAGAATGAAGACTGGCAGGTTGCTGGCTGACACTATACACATAGCCTACTGTACATCAAGACCAGGATTAACTGCACATGCGAGAAGTTAACTGTTAATACCTGCCAATCATTTATATCTTCTTCAGTAAGAGCTTCACTAGTCATGGTATGTGGTAATTATTGAGTATTATGCTCTTATCTTACATGGCTAGGTGTTCAGTGCCATAGGTTTACTTATTGTACAGGCAGGGGTTTGTACATTTGAAATTAGAAGTTTAGGAGTTAATCCCAGCTCTCCTGTTGTTCTGATGGGAAATAGGATTTTGGCTTTGCTGATTTGACACCAGATGGTCTAGTGGTGAAATACATCAGTCAGAGTGATGGCTGTGCATTGTGAACATAGGTTTAAATTTCTCATGAGGTGACCAGAGGTTTTGGTATTGTAGTTTGGAAGGAAATGTAGATAAAAGTAGTGTTGATTGTTGAGAGAGGTAAGTCTCTGTTTGATGGACTGTTAAATGGAGAGAGATGTATAATTGGCAGAATTAGTTAAGTTTTGTACCCCACTGCAGAACTGAGTAACAGAAAATGGAAGTAAATACATTAGGTAGTCGAGAGTAGAGTTATTGAAGGAAGAAAGGCCTTGCAAAACAAAGAACTGGGTATGGATGCTGAAAAAGGATATCAGGAAGTTGTGCTAGAACCCACATTCATGTATCGGTGTGAGACTGTGGTATGACGTGAATATGAAAAACCAACAGAGCAGTGGAAATGGGGATGTTAAAGAACGTGTGTGAGTTATACAGTAATATCTCTACTTTCCGGACGACCACTATCCGGTTACACCACTGTTCGGACATCGTAGGCTGATGTTCGAAACCCAAAAATTCCAAAAAATTGCAAAAAATTTGAAAAAATCTGATTTTTTTCGACCTGTAAGTTTGAATTTTCCACGCGGCGCCGAACGGCCTTGTTTACATTCAGATTCCCACTGTCTCCCCCTCTCGCCACCCCAGCAGATGTCTCTGAACTGCCGTGAGTTTTTGTTTAAATAATCATAATTCACTGTGCTAAGGATTAAGTGCAGTTCAACACTGGATTACTGTACATGTTTCAAGAGCATTTTTACCACTGTCAGAGCTTTAGAGGTGGGGTAAACAGCCACCACGGACATGTAAGTACACTGCCAGCTGCCAAATATTTTCCATAGTCACTTTTAAATCCTCATTCTCTGGTTACATTTTATTTACTTCATGCTTTGTGTCCCATATTTGAGTGCACAGGCTGTGAAAGAGGTGATTTTCTCAGTGATTACCATGTCCCTTACATACGTTCACTATCTAGTCAACTGGTGAACATTTTTGCCTTAGTTACCTCAAAATCATAATTTTTCTGGTTACATTTTATTTACTTCATGTTTTGTGTCCCATATTTGAGTGCACAGGCTGTGAAAGAGGTGATTTTTTCAGTGATTACCATGTCTCTTACATACGTTCACTATCTACTCAACTGGTGAACATTTTTGCCCTACTCACCTCTAAATCATAGTTTTCTGGTAACGATTTACTTATTTCATGCTTTGTATCCCATATTTGAGTGCACAGGCTGTGAAAGAGGTGATTTTCTTAGTGATTGCCATGTCTGATACTTACACTATGCTGTCAACTTGTGAACACCTCTGCCTTGCTCTCATCAAAATCATCATTTTTTGGTTAAAATTCAATTAATTCATGCTTTGTGTCCATTATTTATGTGAATGGGGTCGTAAATAAGTGCTATGTATGTCTGGTAGGGAGGTAGGTAGGTGGTTTTCTGATTTAGGTTAGGTTAGGTTAGGGTCAGGAATGACTGGTGCTGGAGCTTCAGGGCCACTATCCGGACAAGACCACTTTCCAGTCATGCTTTTGGCTCTATTACATCGGATAGTGGGAAGATTACTGTATAGAGTGGATAGGATAAGAAACATAAGATTCAAGAAAGGTGTGGATTAAGGATGTCTTTCAATAAAGAACTAGAAGAGAATACAGTAGTTCTATCTATCTATCTATTGCCAGACGCCTCAATCCCGAATGGGGTGGCCACAAACAAATCGCCTCCATGTCACTCTGTCCCCTGCCATTTCACTACCACGCTCCCAACTCACACCCCCCTCTCTCATATACCTCTCCACTCCATCCCTCCATCTCATCCTCGGCCTCCCCCTCCCTCTCGCCCCCTCCACCTCACTCACATACACTCTCCTCGTCAATCTTTCACTCTCCATCCTCTCCACATGCCCAAACCACCTTAACGTGTTTCTCCTAACGCTTCCCATCACGTCCTCAACCACACCACAACGCTCCTTCACTTCCTCATTTGTTAGTCTGTCTCTCCATGTGACTCCACATGCTCCTCTCAAATAACTCATTTCCACTGCTCTCACTCTTGACTTCTGTCCTTCCAACAGGGTCCAAGCTTCACTTCCATATGTCAGAGTTGGTATCACAATACTGTCATGTAACAACTTTTTCACTTCCATGCTCACCTCCCTGTTTCTTATCACTGCTTTCAACGAACCAGCAACCTTCCTTCCCTGCTGTACCCTTTCGAGCACTTCACCCTCCAGACTACCATCCTTACTCATCACACTGCCCAAGTACTTAAATTCACTCACATTCTCCAT
>JAGKTI010000969.1:41441-58477 GCA_018397915.1 Birgus latro | reverse complement strand
ATGGAGAATGTGAGTGAATTTAAGTACTTGGGCAGTGTGATGAGTAAGGATGGTAGTCTGGAGGGTGAAGTGCTCGAAAGGGTACAGCAGGGAAGGAAGGTTGCTGGTTCGTTGAAAGCAGTGATAAGAAACAGGGAGGTGAGCATGGAAGTGAAAAAGTTGTTACATGACAGTATTGTGATACCAACTCTGACATATGGAAGTGAAGCTTGGACCCTGTTGGAAGGACAGAAGTCAAGAGTGAGAGCAGTGGAAATGAGTTATTTGAGAGGAGCATGTGGAGTCACATGGAGAGACAGACTAACAAATGAGGAAGTGAAGGAGCGTTGTGGTGTGGTTGAGGACGTGATGGGAAGCGTTAGGAGAAACACGTTAAGGTGGTTTGGGCATGTGGAGAGGATGGAGAGTGAAAGATTGACGAGGAGAGTGTATGTGAGTGAGGTGGAGGGGGCGAGAGGGAGGGGGAGGCCGAGGATGAGATGGAGGGATGGAGTGGAGAGGTATATGAGAGAGGGGGGTGTGAGTTGGGAGCGTGGTAGTGAAATGGCAGGGGACAGAGTGACATGGAGGCGATTTGTTTGTGGCCACCCTGTTCGGGATTGAGGCGTCTGGCAATAGATAGATAGATAGACAGCTGCTGCATTATCATGTATCTGATAGTATTCATATCATCATCATCATCATAACCCAGTATCCCACATTCCTATGGACTGGGAAGATGAAGAACAAGGTTTACAGTTTCACTTGTGATACAATCAGAACAGAAAGGAAACCCAAGGCACAACCCTGTACATTAGGAGGTATGAGGCTGCTTGTAACACAGTTACTGGGTGTTGGGGTTATCAAATTCCTATACCAGTATGAAGAGGGGAGATTGAGAGGCATTCCTCTCTCCCTCCACTTAGATGTGTTTTAAATAATCTTTTGTATTGCATGACTTATTTTCTATTAAAATCTGCATAGTTCTTGACCTTTCATTTGAAATCTTGATGTAACACCTCCTCCCCTCTCAGTTCCACCTTATTGCTGGAAACTGACTATCTAGGCTATGGACAGTAATCTCTCTCTCTACTGGATTTCTCTGTACTCATTTTCAACTCTAGTACCTTCCAGTGTACCTACTACATGTCCACAGTGACCCTGTTCCCATTTTCCAAAACTTAAGACTTCTAAATTCTCGACAGTCTGATACTGAATATATTTCTGCCAAATTCTTTGGTCTCACTTTTAAAGTGCAGCACATCCTTTCCATCTCCCAATCCACAGAAATCTGTTCAACAGATTTTAACCCCGTCAGTCTAGTTACGTACAGTATATTACATTTTGTTTTGTTACTTCCACATGCTTGTTAAAGCAGAGCTTTGTAATGAAAGGACTAATGAATGTTATATACAGACTTTAGAGTTTGTAAAAGTTTTCCACAGCTAAATATAACTGTATAGTACCAGCATAGAAATCAAGTGTCATCAGACTTTAGGGGTTAATATTCACCACCTATGGTTCTCCTCTCCATTCTCAATCCATTTGGTGAAGTTTACATTATCATTAGTTACCCATAACTTACTGAACACAGTCCCTTATCCATTGATCTACCAGATGGGGAAAGTACTGAAATATTGTACCCAACTTTCTTATCAGGATTTTGAATGCTTGGATGATGAGTGGATGTGTGGACATTTCATTAGGCATGGTGATTGCTATTCTCCATTTTTTTTCTTTGTTTCTGGATCCTACTTCCCGCATCTTTCATGTGGGAATGATGATAATTCTATAATCAAATATGTCCTACAGGTTTATCATGTGATAAACAAACTTTATGAAAACTTGACCAAGTATTGTATAAGCAACTTTGTTGGTAATCTGAATATCCTGTAATGTAAATATGACCAGCATAATAAGGGTTGTGACTGGAGTTTGCAGAGAGGCTGTGGCACAAAAGAAGAAAGCATAAAGTGAGGGGATGAGAAATAGGGGCATGGAAGAAGCTGAGAGGTAGAAGAGAGAGTTTTATGAAGAGAGGAGGAATTTGGAAGGAATTTGAGTGTAAAGCAGAGGGAATGTAAAAAAATGTTCTGGAAAGAGGTAAAGGGAGTTATAGACAGGGTGCCAAAGAAGTTAGTCAGGGAGTGAAAGATAAAAATGGTAGATTACTAGTGGAGAAGGGAGAAAAAGTGAGCAGATGGAGAGAACACTTTAAGGAATTGTTGAACATAAAGAATGAAAGTAATGCGAGTAAAAGTGGCTGGGGAATGGCTGAGAGAAGGAAGGATGTGAGAAGAGAGGAAGAAATCAGTAGGATGGAAGTTGTGGAAGCAATGAAGAAAGTTAAAATGGGGAAAGCCCCAGCAATTGATGGAGTGTGTGTTGAAATGCTAAAGCATGGGGGATGTGGAAGATGTGCATATTGGCTTGGGAGGAAGGTAGAGTCCCGGAGGATTGGAAGTCAGGTATAATTATTTCCCTGTACAAAGGAAAAGGGGGAAAAGAAGTGTGTGGTAATCATAGGGGCATTTGTCTTCTTAGTGTAATAAAAAAAATATATGTTTGGATACTTATTGACAGAGTTATGGAATTAACAGAGGAATTATTTGGAGAAGAGCAGGGAGGTTTTAGGAAGGGAAGAGGTTGTGTGGATCAGATATTCATTCTTAGGTCTTTAGTGGAAATTGGGAGTTGTTGAATGCCGTGAAGAGTATGTATGAAGGTGCTAAGGCTGCAGTGCATGCGGACAGTGAACTGAGTGAATTTTCCTATTAGAAGGTTGGATTGAAACAGGGATGTGTCATGTCTCCATGGTTGTTCAATCTGTATTTGGATGGGCTTATAAAAGAGAAATAAAGTAAGGCACTGTTTGGAAAGTCCTTGTACTGTTGTTTGCAGATGATACTGTATTGTTAAGTGAAGACGAAGGGGAGCTGCAAGGCTTGGTGAACGAGTTTGGGAGAGTATGTGAGAAACATATCTAAACATGAATTTAGGCTATGAGAATAATGTTATGGTCTTCAAAAGAAATGAAGTCACTGACTCTACAGTGAGGCTGGATGAGGAGGAAATGGAAAATGTGAGTGCATTAAACCCTTCGTTAGTCCTGTGGGGTATTCAAACGTGGTTAGTCCAGTGGAGTGTTACAATAACCCAATGCAAAAATACATGTAGTGTTACTAACATGGAAAATATATTCATACTGCCACCTCAGCATATCTCTGCAATCACTAATGAAAAGATTGAATGCCTTGTAGGTGGTGTTTATTAACTTATAATAATAAAGTACAATACAGTATAGTGGCAGGTGGTGGCAACCATCATCCACTCACTTGATGTAGAGCTGCCTACTTCTTCCTTAGCCTTTATCATTCTTTTTCTGTGCCTTCCCTCCTCTCTTCCTATTTCTCCCATCTTTCCTGTCACTTCTTATTGCTTTTCTTTCCTTGACAGGTGGCTTTACATTAGTGACAAGCCAAATGGTTTCCTGTAAGCCAAGAAACCATTTTATAACCAAACCATACGTGCTTCCTACGTGTCAACAAGTGGTTTAGTGGAGGGTTAGTGCCCCTCCCTGTAAAACAAATAGTCAAATGACCACCCCTTACGGGATTATGGCGTCTGGCAATAGATAGATCTATGATGGGAGAAGAAAAAGACATCAGATCTAATTATTTAGGCTATATTATCCTCAGTGTGGGAGGTCTCATCCTAACAGTGAAGTATTCATATACAGTAGGCGCGGAAAGTATTGACTTTTTTTGCCGACGTCATTCTTTTTCGCGTTAAGTGAAGTAGGGTCAATACTACCCTCCCCTGTGATGCGAAATGAGCTGACGCTTTTTCAACGGGAGCTGGCAACCCTGCTTGATAGGTTTGGCACCACAGGAGCAGGCTCAGTAATGTTTGGGCAGCCACAGGAGGAGGATTGTCTCTGTGTGTGATGCACCACGAGGGCATGTTTTGACTCAAATAACACAGTTATTTGGTTACCTACCACATTCTCATCATGCCTAAAGTAACCACAAGCAAGGACAAACGTGTGGAAGTGATTACTTTATACAAAGCTGGCCACAAACTCCCATTTATTGCAAATCAGATGGTGTTAGACTGAGGACAGTGCAGAGACTGGTGAAGCGGTTCAAGGACAGTGGGGAGGCCATTCCTCCCACTCCACTTCCCAAGCCTGGACCCGTCAGCTGATCTCAAGGCAAGTTAGCAAGGATCCAAGGCTAACAGCACGGGATTTAAAAGAAAAGAACCCACAGTTGCTGGCAGATGTGTCTGTCGGAAGTGTGCAGCAGCTGTTGCATGACGATCTGGGCTACAGGAGTTTTTGTGCTCGTAAAAAACCACTGCTAACTGCACTTCAGAAGAAAAAGAGAGTAAATTTTTGTAAGAAATATCTTGCCTGGAGTGAGGAGCAATGGAAAACTGTGCTTTGGAGTGATGAGTCAACATTTACTGTCACTGGTACCCCTTCATCACGAGTGTACCGCAAACCAGGCAGTGACCCCCTGGATCCTAAGTACACTTCCAAGTTTGTTAAATACCCAGCCTCACTCATGGCTTGGGGCTGCTTTACATATTATGGTGATGGTAGGTTGGTAATTCTACCTGCAAATGAAAAAGTGAACCAGAACAATTATTTGGAGCTCTTATGTGATGTTTTAAGTGACTCTTTTGATGAAACCAAGGCAAGAGTATTTATGCAAGATTCTGCCCCTGCAAATGTTGCAAAGTCAGTGAAACTGGCTAACAGACTGTGAGGTTCCCTTTATTCGAGATTGGCCCGGAAACAGCCCAGATATCAGTCCCATTGAGAATTTATGGGCGCACATGAAGCGGCAGCTGCCTAGTATGGACACATCATCTTTGCCTAAACTTGAGGCTGCAGCTATGGAGCAGTTTTAGTCCGTCTGTTCTGCAAAACTACGCCATCAGTCTCCCCAGACGCCTTAAGAAGATAAAGGTGAAGGGGAATGCCAGTAAATACTAAATTCAATGGTGAGTGTTAATTTATTTGTTTCTCCTTGCTAACCATAAGAATGTTTTCTTTTTTTAAGATGGCGTCAACACTTTCCGCGCCTACTGTATATGTTTCAGACGACACAATGAAAGTACCCCATTTTTTCCGCTTTCACCGCTTTCATTTCTTATCCTGGGCTAGTCCAGTGCCGAACTCCTTCCTCTGTAGACCGTCTGTTTCAATGGCACACACACACTTTTGGGTGGTAATAAGGGATTTTCATAGATCACTGAAATAACCCAGTACTCTTTGGTACCATTTATTGATATTAGGGAAAAGCATTTGTTTATCATCATGAAGGCAATGTTTACAACTGAGGGCACGATAGTACTAAATCTACCGCTACCTATATACTAAAGATATCGTTCAGTTTTGACTTTTTTTTTGTGTGTGTTACTTATACATTAATTTAAGTTTCATATTAAGATTTACTGTTTTATGTGGTACTGCTTATATTATATGCCTAAACCCTTGTATTGTTTTAGTGGAACATCATTATTACGGTAAGTTTAGAAAACTTCGCGAGAAGATGTCGGACTACGTAAATGAAATTGTTCGTTTATTGAGTGAATTATCACTCTCTGACGATCCAAAAAAGCAGCTGTTAGATTTGAAGGCAACGCTTTTAGCACTGTCGACCTCTCGCAAAGATGATCTTCACAAAAACTTGGAGTTAACAGCCTTGTTCGATAGCTTCAACAGCTCTGACTGGTGAGACAGCATAATTACCTGAGTGATTTTAGGCATGCAGTGATTGCCGACGTGCATATTATTACAGTATTTGTATCAAAAAGACAGTACACCTCTAGATAGTCATGAATCATCATCTTGCTATTAATGTCATTTCGTTAATTGAACTCTTTCCATGTTCGTGATGGAATATATTCAGTATTGACCTCAAAGGGTACCTTTCATAAGCTGAGTAATAATCATCATGCATTAGCCAGAACTAAGAAGCATAAGCTGGCTGAAAATTTGACGTGCTGTATACCATATATTAAAATTGTCCTAAAATTTGGGGAAAAAAAAAAAAAAAGGCTGAATTAGAGGGTCTCTTTTTACTTTTCTGGCACAGATGCTTCAGTAAGTACTTCAGAAATGAAGTGGTGAGGGTGATTCCACATCCTCTAGCTCCATCCACTGTTGAGTATATAGTACCTTTGAATGTTGGGTTAGGGTAATTAAGATTAGGTTATACTGTACTTTTATAAATATAGACACTTTAACAGATGCAGCTACTGGTAAAGGTTGAATACTCCCTCCTCCCCCCCTCATTTATAACACATTAAATGAAGCATTTGTGCCCTAAAAGTCATAGACAAGACCCACTCTAATTCGTTCTGAAAATGTCAAATACACTTTTTTGTGTGAGTGTAAATTGTGGGGTTGATATTGTTACATCCCCTTCCCACACTGCCACAGGCTCCAGCAGCAGTAGTTCAGTATAGGACGGACATTGCCCAATGAGCTTTTCTTCTTATGTTCAGCCTTTCGGTGGTGTGCATCAGCGAGATCAACTGAGGCATAGCAAATAAACACTGGCTTCTTAAGTTCACTGTCTTTATTTTCCAGATGATTACACTTAATGCTTGCCAACTACACCTCACTGTTTTCACAAGTACCGGGGCTATACAGTCTTCACTAACAGCAATTACGCCTAGTGCTTGCCAGCTTCACTTCGCTGTTTTCTCAAGTACCGGAGATATACAATCTTTACTAGGCCGCACTGAACTGACACTGAACTGCAACGACACTATAACTGAAACGAACTCCCTTAGGCTCTTCCACCTCTTTATATAGCCTTGCATTCTTCTCCAACATTCTAGTACACTCTTGAAGGGGCAACATTTACCAACTTGGAGACATCCTAAACATCCAGAGTTTTCATACATTATATAGACTACTGTAACACTCTAAATGCTGTAGCATACAAACTGAGATGAAATTACATAATTTAACAAACAATCATATAAATAAAACATTATAGAGAAAAGGTGCATAAAATTTAATGCATACTCTAACTCTACTCACAAATAGCAGGCTAACTGGCAACTCTGACATGTACCGTAGTGAAAAATAAAATTGAGAATTGTCGGGAACACTCCAGCACTACCTACCTGGCAAATCCTGCTTCTCAACAGTATTTAATTTTTACCAAAGGGGTTTGAAATACTGTATTTGGTTTAGATATACAGTATATAGTACTATTAGTGGAATTGTATATGCCAGTGGTAATAGACCAGCAGCTGCATTCTGTAATACTGTATATCTTAGCACAGGGTTAAACGTGGTGATGAGAAATAGGGAGGTGAGTATGGAAATTAAGAAGTCACTGCATGATATCATTGTGATCCCTACCCTGATGCATGGAAGCGAGGCGTGGACCTTGCTAGAGGGGAACAAGTCAAGAGTGAAAGCAGTGGAATTGAGTTACATGAGAGGAGCATGTGGAGTGACATGGAGGGACAGGTTGATGAATGAAAAAGTGAATGTTGTGGGATGGTGGATGTGACTGAGAAAATTAGGAGAAATACAATGAGGTGGTTTGGACATGTGGAGAGAATGGAGAATGAATGATTGACTAAGAGGGTGTATGTGGGTGAACTGGAGGGAGGAAGGGGGAGGAGGAGACCGAGGATGAGGTGGAGAGATGGAGTTGAGAGGTATATGAGGGAGGGGGGAGTGAGTTGGGGAGAGGGTAGTCAAATGGTGGGTGACAGAGCGACTTTGAGGCGTTTTGTCTGCGGCCACCCTTTGTGGGATTAGGGCGTCTGGCTATTGATAGATAGACAGGGTTAAAAGAAACATAAAATCAAAATAGGTACTGGTATCCCAATTTCTTTACCCACTTCTGTTTTATAAAAAATTCTTCAACACTTGTCAGAGCTGTATTTACCTATTTGTATTTACCTATTTGTAGTATACAGGAATTGAGCTAAGCTCGTGTTTTTCCCGTCTCCATATCTACATTCATCCAATCTAGTTTTAAATACATGAATGTTTTTCGCCTGCACCACCTCTTCGTCTAAGTCATTCCAAATACTTATGCTTCTATTCGGGAAACTGAACTTTTTGAGATCATTAAGACATCTACTTTTCCTCAACTTGAAGCCATGACCTCTTGTTCTTCCATCATCCAACACAAAAAGATCCTCTCTATCCACCCTTTCCAATTCTCTTACATTTCTAAATATCGTGATCAAGTCACCTCTTTCCCTTCTCTCGCGCAATGTTGGTAACTTCAGTTTTTCCAATCTCTCCTCGTAGGTGAGTTCCCTTAAACACGGTATCATCTTCGTTGCCATCCGTTGGACCCTTTCTAGTTTATCAATATGCTTCTTCAAATGAGGTGACCATACCACCGCCGCATACTCTAGTCTTGGTCTTATCATGGTCACTATCAACTCCCTCAACATTTCCTCATCCATATAATTAAAAGCCACTCTCATGTTGGTCAGTAATCCATAAGTTCCCCCAGTAATTTTGTTTATATGCTTTTCTGGTGACAAGTCATCCCGAATAATCACTCCCAAATCTTTCTCATCCTTTTCGTTTACTAATCATCTCATTGCCCATTTTATATGTCCAGTGTGGTCTTCTTTCACTTATACCCATTTCTAATACATGACACTTCTTGGCATTAAAGTCCATTTTCCAAGTCTGGCTCCAGCTGTGTATTTTGTCCAAGTCCTCTTGCAGTTCTTTACAACTATCAATACATTTAATATGTTTCATAATTTTAGCATCATCTGCAAACATACTCATGTAACTATTCAAACCCTCTGGCAAATCATTTACATATATCAGAAACATTACTGGGGCCAAGACAGAGCCCTGGGGTACTCCACTAGTCACATTTCTCCATTGTGATACCTTGTCTCTTATTACTGTTCTCATCTGCCTTCCTATCAAATAATCTCCCATCCACTTTAATAGTTTCCCATGCACCCCTCCAAATGTCCTCAACTTCCACAATAGTCTCTTATAGGGTACCCTGTCAAATGCTTTCTTAAGATCCAGATAGACACAGTCTGCCCATCCCTCTCTCTCCTGTACGACATCTGTTACCCTACTGTAGAAACTTAGTAGGTTAGTAACACATGATCTTCCTTCCCTAAAACCAAACTGTCTTGGTGTCATCACTTCATTTTCTTCTAAATACTTTATCCATCTTTTTCTAATAACTTTCTCACAGATTTTACAAACAATACTAGTAAGTGACACAGGTCTATAATTAAGTGGATCCTCCCTATCTCCTCCCTTAAAGATTGGCACAATACTTGCTCTTTTCCAATCTTTAGGTAACTGTCCATTTTCAAGCGAGGTGTTGATAATGTCATAAACTGGCCACACTAACTGGTCGGCACATTCCTTCAGGATCCATCCAGCCACACCATCTGGTCCCACTGCTTTTCTCACATCCAAATCCTTCATCAGCTGTAGCACCTCATCCATGTCAACTGTAATTTCGGTCATTCTCGTCAGCCTGGGTTCCATTTCAGGCTCCCTAAATTCGTCTTCCAATACATAAACTGACTGTAGCTTGTTGTTCATTATTTCACAAAAGTCTTCCTCTCTTTCGTATGTTTCATCTCCATCCCTCAGTCGTATTATACTGTCCTTAGCTTTCATTTTGCCATTTACAAACCTATAAAATAGTTTCGGCTCTTTTTTACAGTTAGATACAATATCTTTTTCGTATTTCCTTTCCTCTTCTCTCCGTATCCTTACATATTCACTAATTGTTAATGGACCCATATGACCCAGAAATCTTGCCTGAGTTGGATAGAGATGTTTGGCATTAGCCAGAGTACAGTAAAAAAATTGCATTTATGTTGATAGGGTTATTGTTAGATCTCAATAGCCCCTAGAGCCCAAAGATGTCTTCAAATAGCTGAATAAAATTACAGTACCTGGCATTAACCAGAATAGGGTAAATATATGCCAGGGCTGAATTATTAAACTGAATACAACTTCATGCATGATTGGCATCATTATCTATTTTTTTTTTTTTTAAGAATTAATGGAAGTTTATTGTTTTGTTGTTAACCCATTGAGGCCAGGGATGTATTTTTTCCATTTATTCTGGTCATCTCCTGATTATAATGATTCAGTCTAGAATAAACCTTTACAACTAAAGGAGTTAGGTATAGCCTTAATAAACATCTTAACAAAATACCTTGCCTGATTTGAAAGAAATATGTTCAGAGCATGAATAAATTTATAAGGATACACTATGGTAGGTGGGGTCACTCACCATCCGCTCACTCAGTGTAGTGCTGCTTTGTGTGTCTGCCCTTTTCTCTCTTCATTCCTTCCTCTTCTATCTTTCTTTCCTTCATTCTTTCCTCCTCCTTCTGCCTCCATGTGATTTAACACTCCCTCTTCTGTCTTTCTTTCCTTCATTCTTTCCTCATCCTTCTGCCTATGGGTGACTATACACTGAGTGACAAGCGTAGTCTAACGGTTTCCTGTACACCACTACACTGGATGGTAACCATGCAACCAAATTATGGCCTCAGGTGGCTTAGTGAGTAATTAAGGCACTTCAGTTGGATTGAGCCAGTGCTGGTTTATATCCAAGGGGTGGTTGGGGTTTATTGCTCACGTAATGCCACTCATGGATGAGTGAGGCTGGTCACTCTCATCTTAAATGTCAGGACCAACTTGCCTAGCCCTGTGCTCCTACGTCCCTCATGGGGCAACATAGGATTGGATGATGAATGGTCACCCAAATTCAAGGGGTTGAGAGTGTTTCATCTTTGTTAACAGTGAGCAGGTTGAACTGGCTGTAGATGTTCTAGGACAGTTGCTGCCACTTATTAGCTGCCAGGAAGTTGTGGAGCGGTTCAGTGCAGAGCTTTTACGGGGTTTGGAGCATCCTCATGAAAAAGTTCGATGCCTAGTGTTGAAACAGGTAAGTTATGGATGTGCAGTATTGATATTGTACTGTCCTTGATGTTCTGGTAGCTTAATTTTAATCCCTTCAGTACAAGAGGTCTCCTCAAAGCTGGAAAAAAGAAAAAAGAAAAAAAGAATCATACATTAGGAAGAGTAAATTAAAAAAACAAAAGGGGTTAGTGGAAGATGGTAGTAATTGTTTGAGTATTAGAGATGTCCACATGGATGAATAAAATCATCGGAAGTAAGAATAAAAATAAGAAATAACCTCCTCCAGGGAGTGTTCTGCACATTCCCTTACTATGTTATGAATTCATGGAGTGAGATGTATTAGACAGACTACCTGATGGGAAGTTCCAAAATAAGCACAGATGGGCATTTAGTAGTCTCCATTTACAGTGCAGTTCTGAAAGTGCTCACATGTCGAGTTTTCCTCACATCCGCAATGTAGTTTACAGCCACTCTTGAGTTTTGTGATGCTTTTATATGTGTTTTTTATTACAGGTACTGTACTGTAATTATTTTGCCATCTTGTGAGCATACCAAATTTTTCATATTATCCCATTTCATCCAGAACATGAATCGAGGAATATTTTATGGAACATGAGGCTTTGTGTAGTGCATCATTAATAGTAATATGACAAAATTAAAAAATTACAGCCATGAGTTACCCATATGTAATACCTTCAGTGACCACCTGTTCATTTCAGTGACTGGAGAGAAGGAGCATTTATCATATAGCTACTGTTAATGAAACAGCTGACACTAGTGTCATGCTGAGTGATACAGTACCTTATTTATCTAGTAGTTTAGACAGGATAAGTGTAATACGGGATCACCCCGCCTGTGAGTGGGAAAAAGAGGTACTGTATATAGATGACGATGATGATAAATGTTATAAACTTTTACCATATACAGTAATCCTTGTAAGACCCAAACACCTAAGCCCTGAGAGCCTGTGCCATACCCGTGTGGCGAATCTCATCATCCCTCCCTTCCTCAGTTACCGCCTAACTACCATCGGCAGTAGGTGCTCCTCTTAATGGCTGCCACACATGCTTGTTTTTGTGAATAAACAGTGAATAAACTACAATACCTCGCCACTAGACCACATGAGAATTTACAGTGTTGTGCAGTGTTAAGAAATTAGAATTCCGAATGCAAAGGATTAAGTGCAGCACAACACTGGAGGCGGTTTAATCACCGTAACAGACGGACGTGTTGTAAGTACCCTGGATACTGCTAAATATTTCCCATACTCACATCTAATTCCTCATTCTCTGGTTCCATTTCATTTATTTTGTGCTTTCTGTCCATTATTGGTGTGTATAGGGTCTGGTTAGGAGTTTCATTAGGCTGTCAACTGCTAAATATTTTCCATACTTACCAGTAATTCCTCATTAACTGGTTCCTTTTCATTTATTTCATTCTTTGTGTCCCTTACTGATGTGAATAGGGTCTTAAATAGGTGCTATGCATGTCCAGTAAGGAGTTATGTAGGTGGTTTTCTGAGTTAGGGTGGGTTAGGGTCCATAAGTACTTGTCTAGAAGCCTCAGGTCCAAGTCCTGGACAAATCCAAGTTTCAGACATGCCTTTGGCTGTATTGCATCGGATGTTGGAGGGATTACTGTATATTACTGTACTGCAGCCATTTTGATTCATATAGAAAAGTTTATAGTTGTACCCAGTACAGGGCAGAAACTGTCCAGGCTAGCCTAGTAATTTTTATGACTAAATCATCTATGAATTTTGAATGTTCCAGGTCCTTCTTTGTGCTGAAACTGAGTCAGGAGTAACATCAGTACAAAGTAATCGTAGCCTTCTACTGGCAGTTATCAGAAGTGTTGGTGACAAGTCTCTTGGAGTAGTTAAGATAGCCATCAATGTCCTTGTGAAAGTTTGTGGATACAGCACTGGCCTTAATGCTGTGTTCTCCAATGAATCAGTCACAGCATTGCAGAATGTGATGGCTAAATCAGACTCCTGCAGATTCAGTGTATACGAGGTTAGTGCTGACGTAATGTTTAATTTCTAACTTGAAGATTGACAGAATTTAATTATTACTCTGGCTTATGCACCGTTTAAGATACTGTATGTCAAGAATAGTTTTGTATACCCTATAAATTTTCTTAGATTAAAGACTCATTTGTAGTGTAATACTGTATATTGTTATCTCCAAAGTTTGTAGTCAATGTATGTCTACTGGGAGAGATGCAGCTGAGTGTGGTATCCAACTCAGGGCTTCTGGACCGACTCATTGCTGAGGTAACAACTGGGGACATCCTGACTCAGCTGAATGCTTTGGAATTGCTAACTCCCCTGGCTCTCAATGCAGGGGGTATGAATCTCCTGGATCGAGGAGGTGTTATTGCAAAGCTACAATATCTCCTTTCCTTGACTGAGGTGGATCCCATGGCTGCCCTCCTGATGCCTGGTAAGTTCTTTTCTTCATGTTCCTTTGTTTCCACATAATGTACGGTACAGTATTGTTAACTCATAGACTTTTGTGACTCTGTCATCATCATCATCTTCTGGACCTCCTTTACCACCCTAGGGCTGGGTGAAGAGTAGCAGTGTTCAGACAGCTCAAGTTTGCCCAGTCCAATGGGCCATGCTTCCATTCACTCATCATTCAAGCCCCCGGAATCCTGGCTGTATCTGATACGCCAAAAAACTTTCACCACAATCTGTAACTTCACATTAACATATCCGATAGCCAATCTGAACGCTGTCATGTTAAAAAGGGGTGCTAATTCACTGATCATGCACTTCTCACAACGTTCATCCATCCACCTCGATCTCTTGTTAGTCCCCTAGCCTCACCGACTTCGATACCTCACTTCCTCACACACTTATCCACCACATCCCTCCACCGTCTGCTTGGCCTACCTCGCCTCCTGCCTTCTTCGGATTCGATCAGACATACCTTTTTCACCACTCTATTGTTATCCATTCTCTCCGCATCATCTCAGTACTCTTTCTTTGATTTTAGTTTCCACAGATTCCTTACTCCACATGTTTCACAAATCACATTATTTCGTATCCTATCCACTCTCTGTACTCCGCTTACATTCCCCGGCAGTCCCATCTCCACTGCTCTGACTCATGATTTTTCATTTTCATGCCACACCATAGTCTCACACCCGTGCGTTAAGGTTGGCACTAACACTCCTTCATGTACCGTAAGTCTCACCCAGTTGCAACACTCAAGCCTCTGTTCTTATCAAGGCCTTCATAGCACCAACTACATTCCTTCCTTGTGTCACTTTTCTTTCCACTTCTTTTGCACATTTTCCTCTCTTTTCTATCACTGCACCCAGGTATTTGAATTCTCTCACAAATTTCAGTCTCTCCAATCACTGTAACATCACACTGGGAGTCACCTTCTCTTTCGATTACCATCACTTACTCTTTTCTGTATTTACTCTCAAAGCATGACGCTCACAGACATCAGCAAAACTCTGCACTAGTCTACCAAGTTCTTGTTCGGTATTTGCAAGTAGCACTGCATCATCACCGTACAACTCTGCACTGAATAAAATCATCTGGCATTAGCTGGAATAAAATAGTAGAGTTCAAAAAGCAGAGCTCCCATGACACAGGTAAATGCAATTGTCTGGCATTAAGTGTAACAGAATACTAGCGTTGTCCCAGCCATGAAAGGAATAATGTTACCAGTACAGTACAGTATTCACATTCAGGCTCCTGTGACTTATTCATATGTGTAAATATCATCTGGTGTTAGTTAGAATAGAATACAGTACTAGAGTTGTCCCAGTCATAAGACAGATAAACAGTTGTAGTACGCGTGGCTCGTTACTTTTGTTTGGTATCATAGATATGATACTTGTAAAATGGGAGTGTTATGGCTGGGTAGAGTGAATGTGAATGTAGTAAATGTTTTGTAGTGTTTTACAAGATTTCCATTGTAATTTATGGAAGTTACATCTGTAATTGACATTATAGTACTGTCTAAGAACTTTGCAGTACTGTAATGCTCATAGCTGCATAAATTGTACTAAGTTGAATGCATACTGTATACTCTGTACAGTACTGTTTTAAGAAATCTTAAGAGTGATGATGTATGGCTCCAAGTTGTGTATGACTGGGTCATATAGTACACCACTGGAAATTTTGTGCCAGTAGCAGCCGTGGCTCAGTGGGTTAGAGCGCTCCGCTCTGGCCGTAGGGTCGGAGGATCGAATCCACCCAAGGGTCATTGGTAGACATCAGGAAGGGCATCCGGTCATAAAATGCTACACGCTCCAATTCCAAAAAGGCCGACGCATGCAAGCATGTTGCAGCCTTCAAAAAAAAAAAGAAACGAAGAAAAAAAAAAAAGAAAAGAAACAGCCTTAGTTTCTGTTTTGTACTGCAACAGTATACCATTGTATGGGATGTACTATAATTACTGGCTGCTTATACCTGCCAGGTTTTCTTCCAGAAACTGCTTCAGCATTCATGCTTGTGTTGATTTTTTTTTTTTTTTTTTTTGATACCTCTTGAGAGTTACCGATGCAATATGTGGTAGGACAAGAGGCCCATCAAGACATAAAGTAACTTGGTGGTTTGATGAGGATGTAGAAGCCTCAGTTAAGGAGAAAAGAAGGCTTTTGCGGGAATGGAAGAAGGGTGGTAACTGCCAAGCATAGGGCTAGAAGAGAGGTATACAGGGTGAAGTCTGAGTCACAAAGACTTTTGCTTAATAATCTAAATCATGGGGATAGGAAAAATACGATTTTTAGGGTGGCAAATCAGGTGAAGAGGGATAATCGGGACATTGTAGGCGAGCAGTGTGTGAAGAATGATGAAGGAAGGGTAGTGGTGAACAGTGGGGATATTAAAGATGCATGGAGAGAGCATTATAGCCGGTTGTTGAGTGAGGAGTTTGATTGGGATAGGGAAGGTTTGGAGCCAGCAGATCCAGTGTTTGGCCTTTGGCTTTTGATTGGCACTGCTACTCTGAGTGAGACAATAGGCAGGATGTGGGTGGGGAAGGCAGCAGGTGTGTCTGGGTTGACTTCTGAAATGTTGAAGGCCTCAGGAGATACTGGGGTGAGGTTAGTCACTGACCTGATAAATATGATTATATATGAGTGTGTTGTCCCAGATGATTGGCTGAAGAGTGTAATTGTAAATGTGTACAAAGGGATGGGTGATGCCCTGGAAAGGGGAAATTACAGAGGTATAAAGCTCTTAGATCAGATAATGAAAGTAATGGAGAGAGTTCTAGAAGGTATGATTAGAGAAAGAGTGAATATTGATGAGATGCAGTTTGGGTTTATGCCAGGCAGGGGGACCACTGATGCCATATTCATTGTTCGACAGCTTCAGGAAAAATATATTGGCAAGAAAAGGGAATTGTATTTTGTTTTTGTTGATCTGGAAAAGGCATTTGACAGAGTCCTTAGAGAGGTGGTGAAGTGGGCAATGAGAAAGCTATGGTTGGAAGAGTGGCTGGTTAGGGTGGTTATGGCCATGCACGTGGATGCTCGCACCCAGGTAAGAGCGAATGGAGTTTTGAGTGATGAGTTTTCTGTGAATGTTGGTGTGCATCAGGGGTCAGTTTTGAGTCCCTTGTTGTTTATCATGGTACTTGAAGCCCTCTCACGTGACTTCAGAGATGGACTCCCGTGGGAGATGTTGTATGCTGATGATTTGGTGTTGATTGCGGAGAATGAAAAGGAGGTGGAGGAAAGATTTAAGAAATAGAGAGATGGTATGGGGCACAAGGGCTTAAGGGTAAATGCAGATAAAACAAAAGCGATGATATCTAGGGTTGGTGGCGGTACAATCAGAGGAGAGGGAGAGTGGCTATGTGCAGTTTGCCACAAAGGTGTGGGAAGTAATTCCATCTCATGCAGTGTTTGTGATAAATGGGTGCACAAGAGATGTAGTGGTGTCAGAGGTAGACTGCGAGATACTGCTGATTTTACATGTGCGGCGTCTCGGGAAGAGCAGGTGGAGATTGTTAGGTATGAAAGGATTGAACTTGCTAGTGAGTCTCTTGAGTGTGTGGAAGAGTTTTGTTACTTGGGAGACTTTATGTGCCGGAGGTGGGGCTGGAGCTAGCTCGATTGCTAGGATGAGAAGTGGTTGGAAGAAGTTCAGGGAGCTGTTGCC
>JAGKTI010000969.1:27089-41058 GCA_018397915.1 Birgus latro | reverse complement strand
AAAGGAATGTATGCTTCCATGCCCGAGAGAATAACCTCCGTAATGCGCAGGGCACACTCAGACGGCTCCCGGCGATGGAAGCAATAATCATTCCAAGGAAAATCAAAGAAGTACTGCCTGAGGGCCTTCCAATCTGCAGCTCCAAAGTGCCACAGGCAGGTTTCTTTGGAGGGTCCACAGGCTGTACTGGAGCAATAGGACAGGTTAAGGTAATAAGGTTATGATTGGAGGAGCCCAACAGAGAGAAAAGATTAACAGTGTAAGCAGAAGGATTAGTTGTTAGGAAAAGGTCAAGTATGTTGGAACTCTCTCCAAGGCGGTCAGGGATACGGGTAGGGTGCTGTACAAGCTGCTCTAGGTCATTAAGGATAGAAAAGATGTAGGCTTGTTCACCAGGTGGATCAGTGAAAGGAGAGGAGAGCTGTATGGCAGTGAGACCTGGGCAGTAAAGGAAGAGGATATTTGCAGGCTTAAACGTACAGAAATGACAATGATTAGGTGGATGTGCAGTGCGTTCCTGCGTGCAAGGCCTGGGAGGGCTGGGTTTACGATGGAAGAGTTGAGAGGTAGGATGGGACTGGAGTGTATTGGTGTTGTGATGAGGAGAGGTAGGCTGAGGTGGTTTGGACATGTGGAGGGGATAGGGGATGATAATTGGGTGCAGAAGGTGAGAAGTGTTAATATTGGGGGAGGGGTAGACCGAGAAAGACATGGGACGGGGTCATTAAGTGTGACCTCAGGGTTAAGGGATTGAACAGGCTGCCAAAGATCGAGCAGCATGGAGAGCCGCAATTAGGTGACCAAGGCCGACGCATGCAAGCATGTTGGAGCCTTCAAAAACTAAACAAAACGAAACGATACATACATTTAGTACAGCAACAGAAAGTCTTTTCACTATCACACAGGCTTACAATCTTCAACATCCCTTTGGTATACTGTATAAAAATATTATTAAATGTCAAAGCAGTTTGACAATGCCAGTCACATTGGAACCCACATATGCATCTTCTTGAGACTTTCTGCAACTAATTTAGCCTATGTGGGATTCATACAAAGTCATTGACTTTATACAGTTTCGTAAAATAGGAATATGCGGTTATAGGAAAAATTCTGAATATAATTCACATCACCTCATATACTTCTTACTTTCCTCCTCTGGCTAATGTTCCTAAGCTGAGAGTGGCTTGTATCTCTGATCTTAGATAATGGTTGTTGATATGATTCATCTGAGAGGAAAGTGACAAACATGCCCTAAGACTGAAATAGATATGGAACTGTAGAATAGTTAGCAAACTTTTGTCCCAGACTACATCCGTAAATATGCGAGCCTCATAATTCCCATCTCTGCAGGTCTAATAAAGTTTTTTGGTAACATGGGTGCTGTGCGACCTTGGGAGCTTGTGGAGCAGTATGGTTCAGTGGTGATCCTGATGCTGGGAGTGGCTTCAGGCACATGCCACCAGGGGGATGCAGCTCTGCAGAATGTGGCATTTCAGACTGTGGCACACATTGGGTCCTCACGTGATGGCAAGCTTGCTCTTGCTAAGTGCAGTAAGTTCCCCCCGCCCCCCCCCATAGAATGTGTCAGTTAGACAGGTATTTTACAGTTTTCTATAGTGTGCAATACATTTTTTCATAGCTTGGGAGTCATATATTATTATTTTTCGGAGTGGTAGCTTTGTAGGAGACAGACTGGTGGAAGAGTTTAATTACCTTGGTACAGTGATGGAGAAGAGAGGGATATGGGAAAAAGATGCAGAGTTCAGTGGTTAAAGGAGGAACAGAATTGGCAGGTGCTAAGAAAGCCTTAATTCAAAACATAAACTGAATATAGAGGCTGTAGGAGAACTGTTTGAAGGTGTGCTAGTGTTCATGTTTTGGTATGGCATGAGTTGAAAAGTCAGGAGTAAGAACAGTGGAAATGAACTGTTAAGGAATTGATGTGGGTTGCTCAGATTAAGTAGAACAAGAAATAAAAGAGATTTGAGTAAGATGTGAAGTAAAGAAGTGTACTGATTAAGGAGTAGAAGAATGTCTTGGTGGTACAGTCAGATAGAGAAGGGATTGGATGAGTCTTGAAATCAGTCCTTAGTGTCATGGATGTGTGCTGGCAAAATGCTACGTTAAGTGAAACAGCTTGAAGTCAGGTATGCTTCTGGCTGATGACTGAAGGGTTGAAAGTACACAATGCATTCATTTCTCACTTTACAACAGCTTTAAAATGAATGATGAGCAACTTTTAAGTGAATAATAGGTATTAATTCATAAGCATCATAATGAAGCAATTTTATTTGAAATAACTTTCAGTAAGGACTAAATTTATATGAGTAAGTTTAGGATACAAGGTGACATGAGAGACCAAGATTATCTTGAATGTTTGAGCTAGTGAGGAATGGTTCAAATGAAGCATGGAATATATTGTGGAAGTTTTATACCTGTAGGGTACAGCCAAGAAGTGGGGCTGATTGATGGGTGAATGAGATGAGTGTATGGCCCATTTTACTTTGTAGATAGGTTTCTTACTGGTACACTTTCCATTTCATTCGATCCCACCCATCCATTTATTAATGAAAGATAGGGCTAGAATGATGGTTATGAAACTTAAACTTTAGTTTTAGCATTCATGAGACTCTTGGCAGTCTAGTTGTTAGAATATCTAAATCATAATTACAGACTTCCGCAGGTTTGATCCTCAAGAGATGATAAAGTTTTTCTGGCATGAATGTATTAGTAAGGGAAGTAGGCTGGTCATCAACCCTTTAATGTATTGGACTACAGTAGCTAATTCTCAGGTCCCAACAACTCGAAAGGGGTGCAATGGAATTGGCTTTTACAGTTACAGTACATGGTACATATATCATTATCATCATCATTTGGACCTGCTTTCCCACTCTAAGTGGGATGAGGTAGGGTCCAGAGAACCAGAAAAAAATTAAGTAAATATAAATTACGTATCTATGGATGTTGTGCTTTCATTTTGGGATCCATTATTGTACCTGCAGAAACAGAGATGGATGGTGTGATGGAGGTATTGGGAGGGAGCCTACAGTCATCGCCTACAGACCTGCGTCTTGCTGCCCTAAATGCTCTCACGCAGCTCTTCACCATCCAGGTGGGACATAATGTATTGGGTCATTTAATATTCATGATCATTTTTCACTTAATATTGTATCCTGTCATTTTTTCCTATGCAATGTCAGGGGGAAAATGGGATTATACTTTATATAATAAATAAATGTGACACCAGATGTCACGAGGGAATGGGAATGTGTCTATGGACAATAGAAATAACTATCAAGTCGATTGTCATGAGAGAATCGACTCGTGAAATCAAGTGGTGATTTCACTTTTATGCTGGCTTGCTTCATCAATTCTCTGGAGTTGAAAATTTATAAACTTTCTCAACAGTACACAGCAGAGACTATATGCTCAAGAAGGCTGTATTAATGTACTGTTGGCCTCTGAGAAAGTTTGTTCACCCCTTAACATTCAATAAATAATAATAAACAGGATCTTGGCTGAGCTGAACTCCTAGCTGGCACAACAGATTTAAGAATTAATACCAAGAGCTGGCCTAAGTACCAGTCGTGATTAATATAAGGAGTTGTGCTGACTTGGAGTAGCAGAGGTGCACTAAATATGTGGGGAAATCAAACACGACTGTTACATTTAACAAAGCTCAAGAAAACGAACTGTAAATTTATTAATTACATGAAAATAAATTTACGTTACATGAATCTATTCAAAATCAAAGAAAGGGAAATGCACTCACTTAAGCACTCAAACCAATAGCTAAATAATGCACTGAGCTATATATCCAAAAAAAAACTTAAGCATAGGAAAAACAAAAGAAATACCAGTCAGTGGAGATGAGACCGTCTCTGCTATAGTCGATCACCAGGTTGGTGGGAGATTCGGGAAAACGCCGATACTGCAGGATGTTCGAGATCACTAGAAGAAATCTATCCACGTTGGCTGTCGCACTCCGCTCTCCATGACTATCAATAGACGACTGACTTGTGTTCGAGTGTCGAACACAGAGGCATGTGAAAGAGGCATGGTTTAACTAACGGCCAGCGAGGCAAGTGCAAAGAAACGGCAATTCAGAAATTATCGCTCAGAGGAATGCACTGTCTGTACATAAAGACAGTCACTCGTGAGAGAATGACGAAAGTTTTGAAAACTTGATGCAAATGTAAGTACACAAGCAGACGGTTAAGAGAATGAGCGAAATCTTATGGATTTCTGAACTATTTGTCGCTCCTGGAAAATCAGTCAATGTCACAATTTACGATACACAGTTTCACGATATTGGAAATTCGTGACATGCAACTTTGTGTGTGTGGGGTTGTTGTTGTTGTTGTTGTTGTTCTTCTTCTGATGAGGCTCAGCACTCCAATTGAACATGGCCCATGATGGAGCAGTTTACTGCTCGTGTAATGTTGTAGAGGAGTGAGCAAATGGTCAATTACTTTTAATTTTTGGACTGAATAGCCTAGACTTGGGCCCCTATGCTCCTGATGGGGCAATAGTGGATTGGATGCTGGATGGATGGATGTTTTTGACCTTGGACATTGACTTAACAGCGTGTCCTTAAATTCCAGCAGTCCTCCTACATTCTACACATCCCATTTCACCATTTTAGCACTAATACCATCTGTCCATATTGATTACATGGTAGGACTAGTGTGATGGTATTAGCAGGGTTGTTTTTATGATGTGTCAGTGGGTCTATTCGAAGATCATTCAAGACTCTTTTTAACAAATTTTCAGTCATAGACTGGCCCCTGTCCCAGAGTGGGATTGAACCCTTATCCTTTGAAACAGCAGACCACTTCTAGCCAGTTTATGACCACCACCTCCCCATCAGGATAGCTGTTTGCAGCATCCGGCAACTTTCCACATGGCATCTTTCATAACCTTTATCTGTTTACCTTATCTTGAGTATGATATATTGAAATTTAGAAAAGACTTAAGTAACATCAGTACTGGTTCAATCTTTCTTTTATGTTTTTAGTCTCCATTATTAGTGGTAGGTAGTAGTAGCTCTTCACAGCATCCAGCTACTTTCCACATGGCATCTTTCATAACCTTTATGTGTTTACCTTATCTTGAATATAATCTGTTGAAATTTAGAAAAGACTTAAGTAACATCAGTACTGGTTCAATCTTTCATTTATGTTTTTAGTCTCCACTATTAGTGGTAGGTAGTAGCACCCATCATCCACTCACTTGTAGCAGTGCTGCGTACTTCTTCTTTCACTTTTACCATTTTATTTCTGTGTCAGCTCTCCTCTCGTCCTACTTCTCTCTTTCCTTCCTGACAATTTTTATTACTGATCTTTCCCACTTCAGGTGGCTTTACATTGAGTGACAGGTCTGGTGGTTTCATGTAAACCAGGAAGCCATTTACAGTGCTGGGTGGAAACCATAGAGCCACATTATGTGGTGAAGTAAAGCATACTTTGGTGTCCCTGTTAACTAAGTGGACACAAAAATGTAGTATCCACCCAGGAACCAAATCCTCACATTTTTCCCTGTGCTTTTTTTTTTTTCTTTTTTAAATGCTAGGAACAAGGAACCAAAGGCCGGAGCCTACAAACCGTTTCTTCCAAGAAAAAAACAAAAACAATACAAGAGAGAGCCAAATTCAAGATCCGATCATTTCGAGATGCCCGGACACATTGCGTTTAAAAGACTGGAGATCATAGGAAGTAGGAAATACAGACAGAGGGAGATAGTTCCAGAATTGACCTGTTGCATAAATGAAGGACTGGGAGTAACAGTTAATTCTTGCATTAAAGAGTTGGACAGAGAAGGGATGGGAGTTTGTTGCTAGACAGGTGCTACACGTCCGTCGTAGAGGTGGGGGGATGCAAGCAGACAGTTCAGAGGAGCAGTGGCCATTGAAATAACAATAGAAAAGAGATAAAGATGCACCAGTGCGGTGAAGAGACAGAGGTTGAAGGGAGCCAGTAAGAGGAGGAGAGTTGATGAGACGAAAAGCCTTTGACTCTACCCTATTGAGAAGAGCTGTATATGGGGAGCCTCCTCACACATGAGAGTTGTACTCTACACAGGGGTGAATAAAATCCGTGTATAACCTTAACAACTGTGCAGGGGTAAAGATGATACGGAGTTGGCTTAGCACACCTAATCTCTTGGAAGCAGATTTTACAAGAGATGTAATATGATCTTTCCAAGATAAGTCACGAGTGAATGAAACCCCAAGCATGTTCATAGATTAAGCTGGATATTATTAAACATCAGTGGGTACTCCTGTGGAAGATTTTGCTGGGTTGATAGGTGTAAGAACTGAGTCTTTGATGCATTAAAAACAAGATTATTTTTACCCCAGTCAGAGATACGAGCCAAGTCAGACATTAGGTTTGCCATAGCCTCATCCCTTGTTTGTTGAAGTAACTGCTGAGATGGACGTTGCGGGAACCGAATGGAGAGGTGAAGGGTGGAGTCATCAGCGTACGAGTGGATAGGGTTAGATGTACAGCTTAGAAGGTCATTGATGAATAAAAGGAAGCGAGTTGGTGATAGGACAGAACCCTGAGGAACACCCCTGTTGATAGATCTAGGAGAAGAGCGATGGCTGTGTACACCAGCAGCTATAGAATGACCAGAAAGGAAGCTAGAGATGAAGGCACAGATAGAAGGATAGAAGCCGTAAGAGGGGAGTTTGGAAATTAAAGATTTATGCCAGACTCGATTGAAAGCCTTTGAGATATCAAGTTTGATTGAAAGCCTTTGAGATATCAAGTGTAATGGCAAAGCTTCCGCCATAGTCCCGAAAGGAGGATGACCAGGAGTCTGAAAGGTAGGTGAGAAGATCGCCAGTGGAGCGTCCCTGACGGAACCCATACTGATGGTCAGAAAGAAGATTGTGATAGGAAAGATGCTTTAAAATTTTTCTATTAAGAATTGACCGAAAACTTTTGAGACACAGGATGTTAAAGCAATTGGACGATCGTTAGAGGGTTAGGAATGGTCACCCTTCTTTGGGACCTGCTGAAAGTGAGCAAACTTCCAGCAAGAAGGAAAGGTACAAGTTGATAGACAAAAGCGAAGGAGTTTACCTAGGCAGGGTGTAAGCACAGAAGCACAGTTCTTGAGGACAACAGGAGGGACTCCATCAGGCCCATATGCCTCGTTAGTATTGAGGCCAGTGATGGCAGAAAATACATCAGCTGAAGAAATTTTAATGTCAGCCATGAGGAACAACAGCACCAGAATCGTCTAAGGTGGAAGTGGAGGAGAAAGTCTTAGTGAAGAGATTTTCTTTATCAGTAGAAGAAATAGCTACAGAGCCATCAGAGTAGAAAAGAGGAGGGAAAGATGATGAGGTAAAGTTGTTAGAAAGGTTTTGTTTTTGGCAAGGTGCCAGAAGGAGCGGGAAGAATTCGAGTTGGAGAGTTGGGAACATGTAGTACGGATGAAATTATTTTTAGCAGAGCGAAGGACAGACTTAGCACGATTCCGGGCAGAAACATGAGAAAGATGTGATTCAGGAGTAGGTTGGCTCCGGTACCTTTTACAGGCCTTCTCCTTGTTGCGGACAGAGATGCTGTAATCTGGAAGGGAACATGTGTTCATTGAATAGGACAGCTCTGTCAAGGCAGATGGTTGCTTGTGGTTGGTGGGTTTGCTCACCCAGACAGACTTGAGTTGATCAGCAGCAACAACAAAGTCTCCATTATTTATCAGATACTCGTATAGATTATATTGTACAGTAACCTCCTGTTTATCGATCATTATTCAGCCAAAGTCCTGTCATATAATCTGTTTTGATGGATAATGCAATAGAGTACTACCCCAAACAACTCAGCAAGGGGTATGACCCCTATAAAGTGTCATACTGTTCTATATACATAGCTATCTGCACATTAAAAAAAGGAAAAAAAAAGTCTGATATGTCATGGTACAGTACAGTACAGCATATTATACAGTACAATCGGGCCTTGCTGTGTGATGAATCACTAGAACATTGTATGAAAAGTTCTACCCAGCCTCACTGAGTGATCATGAGAATTGCTAAAGTGATGGTTGCAGCGATACCCTGTGCTTTTAACTTTGCGTCCACGTGGCCATACATGCAGGCTGACAGTCGAACATTTGAGCCAAGATGGCTGCCTGTGTTTACATGCACAGAACCCCCTTTTAACCCGTTAACTGCTGCATTAGGTTTCGTGGTCGATCCCCCCCCATGCACAAAAAAAATGGGATTTTTTTTCTTTTTCACGAAAATAATTTTTGCTCTTATAAATGAAAGAGTGCATGGAAAAGAATAGGAAAACCAAATATGAGTTCAATATTTACCTTAGTTTGGCCGTGGTATGCTATTTATGGATATTTGGGTGAAAATGTAGTGAGCCTTTTTTTTTTTTTTTTTAAGAGCTTGATCATATGATGTATGTAGCAGTCGCACGCTATTCTTCATATGATGTATGTAGCAGCTATCGGGTTAAAACCTCTTATGATGTTCCCCCCCCCCCCCCCACCACCTTTGAAGTTCACGTCTTGCTTGGTCCCTGTCTCATGTGTTCCACTGCAGTGATCATCTTTCTTTACACTTATTGCATTATATCATATTCACACCTGTGCATCGCCATCTCATTATTACAGTGCATATGCGCACCCATGTGTATTGTGCGGTTTGAAGTGGGAAGATACAGTTTAGAATTGGAAAAACTTGAAACTTTGAAACCATGTCTGGCAAGGTTGCAGACCCCAGTGGTAATTGTGGTGTTAGTGAAGGTCCCAGTGGAAAGTGTGGTGCTAGTGAAGGGCCTAGTGGAAAGCCTAGTGCTAAAGGAAAGGCCAAGAGGGTAAGCAAAGCCTTTGCATCAAAGTTAAAATGGATATTGTAGAGCACCTTAGGGCTGGAGAAGGGATAAGTAAGATTGTTGATGCCCTTAACCCCTTAACCGCGGGGTCATCACTTTCATGACGGTCAGGTGCAATGGATCATACCGCGGGGTGTCACTTGAGTGACTTTGTGTTATTTTTAATTCCCTGGGCTTTCAGGTGGTGACTTGTATCATCTATTATCAGCACTGCCAGTGTCCAACAATAGTGTGAGCTGCTAATGTCATCAGTACTCCCATCCATTATTGACAATTTAGCCATTTTCCCTCATTCTAGACTCCCCTCCCTACCTCCCCTCCATTACCCTCTCGTGACGTCTGCTCAGCCGCTCTGCGCTACGTAAATCTTCCCCGGATTTTTCCACTGTTTTCATCCATTGAAATGAGCCCTATGCTGTATTCTTATACAAAACAATATATATATAGAAAAAATAAGGTAATTGATAGTGCCATACTCCTGGAATTGGCTAATTATCACTTAGCAACATCCAACCTGCACTTGTTCGCTAATTTCCCCTGCTTTTTTTCCCCGTGAAATATGCCATATGAGCTACTTTCGTAATATAAATGTATATAAGAAAGGAAGGGAGAAGCTATCTATCTATCTATCTATTGCCAGACGCCTCAATCCCAAACGGGGTGGCCAGAAACAAATCGCCTCCATGTCACTCTGTCCCCTGCCATTTCACTACCACGCTCCCAACTCACACCCCCCTCTCTCATATACCTCTCCACTCCATCCCTCCACCTCATCCTCAGCCTCCCCCTCCCTCTCGCCCCCTCCACCTCACTCACATACATTCTCCTCGTCAATCTTTCACTCTCCATCCTCTCCACATGCCCAGACCACCTTAACGTGTTTCTCCTAACGCTTCCCATCACGTCCTCAACCACACCACAACGCTCCTTCACTTCCTCATTTGTTAGTCTGTCTCTCCATGTGACTCCACATGCTCCTCTCAAATAACTCATTTCCACTGCTCTCACTCTTGACTTCTGTCCTTCCAACAGGGTCCAAGCTTCACTTCCATATGTCAGAGTTGGTATCACAATTCTGTCATGTAACAACTTTTTCACTTCCATGCTCACCTCCCTGTTTCTTATCACTGCTTTCAACGAACCAGCAACCTTCCTTCCCTGCTGTACCCTTTTGAGCACTTCACCCTCCAGACTACCATCCTTACTCATCACACTGCCCAGGTACTTAAATTCACTCACATTCTCCATTTCCTTCCCATCCAATCTCACTGTACACTCACTGGGAGAAGCCTGAGTGATATTTATATTCACCTGGAACTACCTAATTTATAAGTATTGTCTAGATTTCCTACGACTTATTTCTTAGCATATACATTAGCAGCTGACATTTTCAACTCCTTGCTACTGAGATACAGCCAGTTTGCTCTCGTCCTTCTCGGTGAAATGATGCCCGTCCATTTTTGCCGCTTTTGCGCCTCTTATAAAAGGCCCTGTGACCTCTACCCCTACTAAACATCATGTAGGAAGCGGTAAAGGACTGTAGATATATACAAGTGTAATTTAAGTACTAGAAATAATAAAGTGTGAATGGGTATATGAGTAAGAAATGACAGAACACCAGCTGTGAATTGGCGGGAGTGGGAGGCTCGTACGCGCTCGTATTTTACATTGCTTTCACAGTATTTTTGTTTTGTTTTGAGTATGCATTCCAAACCACTTGGAAATCATTGAATAGTGTTTCTAGTGATAATATCTGGCAGTGGTATTCAGATGTTGGGAAGTGTAAAGTGGAGACTTAGCTATCCAACTTCAGAAGTCTCCACAAGTCCTACGGTAGTCGATGAGTGCTAAGAAAACATCCCAGGAGAAAGCTGAATGTATGTGCCATATGCATATGTAATTATAATATTCTAGGACTAATAACTGATTTTTGGCAAATATTTTTAAAAAGTCAGTCGGAGCGCGAATATCCCTGGGGGAATTGAATGTAAAACCTCCGACAACCCCGCGGTGTAGGGGTTAAACTGCCCCAGTCGGGTGTGTTGACTGTGATAAAAAAGTTTGTGGCAGTCCTTGCAGCAGGAGAACACATGCCCTTCTTGACTGCCAAGCACCTTACATGGACCTGGGAACTGATAATGAAGGAGATGGAGTGGCTGCTGTGGGTGAACAAGCAGAATCATGCTAGGGAACCGTAGGGAAGAGCTTCATCTGTGCCAAGACTCTGGCCCTCTTAAAGGACCTGAAGGAGAGAAGGGAGTGGAGGTTAAGGGGGTTTTCAAAGCCATCTCTGGCTGGTTTCATTAATTCAGAGCTTGAGCTGGCCTCAGAAATATCACAGTGCATGGGGAGGTAGTGAGAAAGACCACATGATGCCAGAGGTGTTCTCTGCAAAGTCAAAGAAGTGGATTGAGGCAGGGCTGTGCAGTGCCAAGCATATCCTGAACTTTAACAAAACGGGGCTTTTTTGAAGGAGGATGTCGAAAGAAGACATACATTAGTTAGGAGGAAAATGTGCGCCTGGGTTCAAGGTGGCGAAGGACTGCGTAACGCATTTCCTGGGGTCAGACGCAGAGGATGACCTAAAACTAAAGCCCCTCCTAGCTTATCGCTGGGAGAAGCACAAGTCTCTGCCCAGCTTTGCAAAAGGAAACCTTAGGTTTATTTATTTATTTAATTTTTTTACTTATTTGTTTTTATGCAAGAAAGAATGAACCAAAGGTCATAGGCCCATATACTGTTCCCTCCAAGAAAAAGCAAAAACAATACAAAAGAGAGCCAAATTCAAGATCCATTCATTTCGAGATGCCTGGACACACTGCATTTGAAAGTCTGGAGATCATAGGAAGTAGGGAATACAGACAGAGAAAGACAGTTCCAGAGTTGACCAGTTCCATAAATGATGGACTGGGAGTAATGGCTAACTCTTGCATTAGAGAGTTGGACAGAAAAGGGATGAGAGTTTGTTGCTAGACGGGTACTACGTGCCCGTCGTAGAGGTGGAGGGATGCAAGCAGACAGTTCAGAGGAACAGTGACCATTGAAGTAGCGATAGAAGAGAGATAAAGAAGCAACAGTGCGGCGAAGAGACAAAGGTTGAAGGGAATCAGTAAGAGGAGGAGAGTTAATGAGACGAAAAGCCTTTGACTCCACCCTATTGAGAAGAGCTGCATGTTGGGAGCCTCCCCACATATGAGAATTGTACTCCATACATGGGCGAATAAATCCCACGTACAAGGTCAACAACTGTGCAGGGGTAAAGAAAGTTCGGAATCGGCTTAGCACACCTAATCTCTTGGAAGCAGATTTCACAAGAGATGTAATATGTTCTTTCCAGGACAAATCCCGAGAGAATGAAACCCCAATCATGTTCAAGGATGATGAAGGACTGAGCTGGACATTATTAAACATTAGTGAGTAATCCTGAGGAAGATTTTGTTGGGTTGATAAATGTAAGAACTGAGTTTTTGATGCATTAAAAATGACAAGACAGACATTAAGTGTGCCATAGCCTCATCCCTTTTTTGTTGAAGTAACTGCTGAGATGGACGTTGCGGAAACCGAATGGAAAGGTGAAGGTGGAATCATCAGCATATGAGTGGATAGGGTTAGATGTACAGCTTAGAAGGTCATTGATGAATAAAAGGAAAAGAGTTGGTGATAGGACAGAGACCTGAGGAACACCACTGTTGACAGGTCTGGAAGAAGAACGATGGCCATCTACAACAGCTGCTACAGAATGACCAGAAAGGAAGCTAGAGATGAAGACACAGACAGAAGGATAGAAACCGTAGGAGGGCAGTTTGGAAATTAAAGATTTATGCCAGACTCGATCGAAAACCTTGATGTTAAGTGCAACGGCAAAGTTTTCGTCAAAGTCCCGAAAGGAGGATGACCAGGAGTCTGAAAGGTAGGTGAGAAGATCGCCAGTGGAGCATCCCTGACGGAACCCATACTGACGATCAGAAAGAAGGTTGTGACAGGAAAGATGCTTTAAGATTTTTCTGTTAAGAATTGACTTGAAAACTTTTGAAACACAGGATGTTAAAACAATTGGACAATAGTTAGGGGGTTAGGAATGGTCACCCTTTTTTGGGACTGGCTGAATGAGAGCAAACTTCCAGGAAGAAGGAAAGGTACAAGTTGATAGACAAAGGCAAAAGAGTTTACCTAGGCAGGGTGTAAGCACAGAAGCACAGTTTTTGAGGACAACAGGAGGGACTCCATCAGGCCCATATGCCTTGTTAGTATTGAAGCCAGTGATGGCAGAAAATACATCAGCTGAAGAAATTTTAATGTCAGTCATGAGGAAGTCAGAGGGGGGAAGTGATGGAGGAACAGCACTGGAATCGTCTAAGGTGGAATTGGAGGAGAAAGTCTGAGTGAAGAGATCTGCTTTATCAGTCGAAGAAATAGCTACAGAGCCATCAGAGTAGAAAAGAGGAGGGAAGGATGATGAGGTAAAGTTGTTAGAAAGGTTTTTGGCAAGGTGCCAGAAGGAGCGAGAATAATTCAAGTTGGAGAGTTGGAAACATTTAGTACAGATGAAATTATTTTTAGCAGAGCGAAGAACAGACTTAGCACTATTCCGGGCAGAAATATAAAAAAGATGTGATTCAGGGGAGGGTTGGCTCCGGTACCTTTTATAGGCCCTCTCCTTGTTGCGGACAGCATTAGAACAAGCGTGATTAAACCAAGACTTTCTTGCATTAGTCAGAGGATATGAGAAAGGAATGTATGTTTCCATGCCTAAGAAAATAACCTCCGTAATGCGCAAGGCACACTCAGATGGCTCTCGGGCATGGAAGCAATAATCATTCCAGGGAAAATCAAAGAAGTACTGTCTGAGGGCCTCCCAATCTGCAGCTGCAAAGTGCCACACGCGGCGTTTCTTTGGAGGGTCGACAGGCCGTACCGGATCGATAGGACAGGTTAAGGTAATAAGGTTATGATTGGAGGAGCCCAATGGAGAGAAAAGATTAACAGTGTAAGCAGAAGGATTAGTTGTTAGGAAAAGGTCAAGTATGTTGGAACTCTCTCCAAGGCGGTCAGGGATTCGGGTAGGGTGCTGTACAAGCTGCTTTATGTCATTAAGGATAGAAAAGATGTAGGCT
>JAGKTI010000969.1:0-22109 GCA_018397915.1 Birgus latro | reverse complement strand
AGCTCATTCACCAAGCATAAACAAAAGGAGAAAAGAAAAGATAAAAGAAAAAGCAAATGCCAGTACTTTTTGTGAAACCGTTGACCACATTAAGGATAGTTTTTTTATTGAACATTGTCATTGCTGCACCACTTTTCCAGTTAGATTTCCCCCCCCCTTTCCTGGAGATTGTATTCATACCCTCAAGAGAATTTTTTTTTTTTTAGCATATATTTTAGTAGCAGTAGTAGTTGCAGTCACAGGCTCTTCAAAACATGAACCCAATGGACTGCTGGCTGTAGGGTTATACCAGTGATACCACATGTTGGTGGCACAGTTTTAGTTTGGTAAATTAACTTTATGCAATTACTGTATGGCACAGTATAGTGTTATCCTTGTCCTGGTTGACAGTAATACAGCAGAGCCCCTCCAATTGGGACCCTGTGTTACTCGGACAAAAAACTAAGTGTTATTATTTTACAAGCAAGATAAAGACTTTTGGCCTTAGGTATGAGCTTGTTTCCAGTTATGAACAAAAGTATCTCTTTAAGAAAATTGAAAATCCTTGACACTAGACAAAATGGCATGTCCATCCCAAATTGTGACTGAATATGGGATTTAGAAACAGTGTGTATGTGATATAAGGAAAGCTAAAGATAGACTTTTGAGTAGTGCAGCCAAGTTTGGTGTTAGCAGTGAATAATAAACAGTGAAGAGATTTGGAAAGCTAAATTGTAAAAATTTAGATGAGGGTGTGTATAAGTGGGACTGTACTTAGAGCAGTGTTCAGTGAGTGTTGGAGTAAGAGACAGAAATTCAAGCAGCTACTGAATATCTGGCAAAACAGTTTCAAGGCTAGTGCAGAGTGGCTATTTAGGTTTAGGAAAAAACAAAACACTGTGAATTGTAATATAAGGTGAACAGAACACTTCCTGAGGCTACTCGATATTTATTTATTATAATTCAGACAGCCTTCCCCTTCTAACAGTGCACCTAATGATAGGGTGAGTTGGGATCCAGGATAAGGAAAAGTTGAAAGTGGGAGAAGCAAGCATCATCATCCATTTTAAAGTCATAAATTACCGGTAATTAGCATTTGACGCTGTTGGTTTTGTGTCAGTGATTAGAGTACAGGTACATCATTGATTTTTTGGCACAGTTGATACCTTGAGCCTTGCTGGATTATTCATTTTGCATGACCATCTAGGGTCACATAGTAATATGATACACATCTTACCCACTGCTTGTATGCCTTCTGTGTTTCCAAACCACTGTGGATTGCTAAAAACTTACACTCACCCATAAACTGTTTGGAGAGCTACCATTATATGACCAATGCCAATGCATGCAAGCCTGTTGGAGCCTTTATAACTAGATTAAAACAACTGATAACACATCTCTTTTTTTTTTCTTTTTTTTCAGCACCTTCTAGCAGATGCTGGGAATTAATTAGTTGGTTATGGCCCTTGGTCCAGTTTCTAGTCCTTAGAGAACATTAGCTGTACCATGGCCTGCTCCAGTATGAATATTCCCTGAGGGAAGCATTGCATCAGTTTTATGTTATGCCATGTTGAAATAACCTGGCTTTAGTCCTTTGTAGGTCAAGTTGCCATTTACATGTTTTGTTATGCTAGAATTTTATTCACATGAAGGAGATTTTTGTCAGATGAAGGGTTGAAATATTTGCACATTATTAAATCATTTTCCATTATGCACCTTACATTGTTGTGGTAGAAGTACAATAATCACTCAGTTATCTGGATGCTCCATATCTGAACGTTAGGCCTTGACTCTATTATGGCAGTATCTGGATTTCTTTGTCTGTATCAGAACATAAAATTTCTGACATCAGCAGTTGGATGGCCTACCTCTCTGGTCACTCATGGGTAACAGACCGCAACCCACCGGCTGAGCAAAAATGGCCGTCCACCTCTTCACTGAATAGTGAAAGCCCCCAAGCCACCCGGATCACTTGGAGGCTCATGGCCGTGCGCGAGTAATACAGAGCCTAACCCACAAGCTGAGAAAAAATGGCCCCCCGGCTCCTCACCAAACGGTCAAAGTTCCCTTGCCACCTGGATCACTCGAATGCTTCTGGCCACATATGAGTAATACAGACCCTAACCCTCAAGCTGAGCAAAAATGGCCATCTGCCTCCTCACCGAACAGTCAAAGTCCACAGGCCGTCCAGATCACTCGGACACTCCTGGTAGTACTGGGCAGGTGCGCAAGGACTTGCGCAAAGCGCAATTGTGCACCCCTGCTCTCCGGTGAATATCGTTTGCACGTTGCACGAGGTCATGCGCAATATTGCGCTTTTGCACATGAAAAGGTAGGTGCGCAAGTGCATTTAGTTGCGCTTGCACAAATGAATTTGCGCTTTTTTTTTTTTTTTTTTATGCAAGGAAGAAGGAACCAAAGGCCACGGGCCTGCATACTGTTCCTTCCAAGAAAAAGCAAAAACAATACAAAAGAGAGCCAAATTCAAGATCCGTTCAATTCGAGATGCCTGGACACACTGCGTTTGAAAGACTGGAGATCATAGGAAGTAGGAAATACAGACAGAGGAAGACAGTTCCAGAGTTGACCAGTTGCATAAATGAAAGACTGGGAGTAACGGTTAACTCTTGCATTAGAGAGTTGGACAGAAAAGGGATGAGAGTTTGTTGCTAGACGGGTACTACGTGCCCGTCGTAGAGGTGGAAGGATGCAAGCAGACAGTTCAGAGGAACAGTGACCATTGAAGTAGCGATAGAAGAGAGATAAAGATGCTTGTGCACCTGCCTTGCGCACCTGCGCAGTCCACTGGAAACATGGTCTTGGGAGCTGCCCGCATGGCTGGACAAGGGATGGGGGATGCTCGGGCGGGTTGCAAGGGCAGGGTTGTGGGGGGGGGGAGGGTGGCAAGGGTAATAACATTTCTTAAAATGCTTCTGCAGAGATAATGTATTTTAATATTTTTTTAATTATTATTATTAATAAAAAATAGTAAACTAAAAATACATTATTTATTAAGAGTAGCATATGCAGTTCCTTACAAAAATCATTAAAACATATTAAATCAAATATCCTCAGCCTATTAAATTATTAGGCTGTGGATATTTGATATAAATAATGTTTTAATCATTTTTGTAAGGAATTGGATATGCTATTGTATATCTCTATTAAGTTATTAAATAAAACATCTTGAGAAAATGCAGATAAAAGTAAAACTGGCAACATCACAGCCTTTGTTTCCCTGTCCCTCTGCTGCACTCACTCCTCTCTATGAACTTCCACTAGTTAACAGTGCCTTGCTCCGGTCCTACCACCTTAGTCACTTAGTGTGTATGAAGTGAATTATTTTATTTCACAGTAACTAATTCCAGTTTAATTTATCAGTAATGGATCCCCCCAATACTAGGAGTACCGGCTGTACTCCCCAGTCTTGGCAGCCAGATACAGAGTGTGAAATTCAAATGACCGAGAGAGTGGAAATAACGAGTTATTTGAGAGGAGCATGTTGAGTTACGTGGAGAGACAGACTGACAAATGAAATGAAGGATCATTGTGGTGTGGATGTGGATGTGATAGGAAGTGTTAGGAAAAACACATTACGTTGGTTTGGTCATATGGAGAGGATGGAGAGTGACAGACTAACAAGGAGAGTGTATGTGAGTGAGAGGGAGGGGGAGGCCAAGGATGAGATGCAGGGATGGAATGGAGAGGTATATGAGAGAGGGGGTGCGTGAGCTGGGAGCAGGGCAGTGAAATGGCGGGGGACGGGGTGACATGGAGGCGATTCATTGTTTGTGGCCAGTGGCCACCCCTTATGGGATTAAGGCGTCTTGCAATAGGTAGATAGAATAATAATAAATAAAAGTAAATATGCTAATTTATTTAAATATCTCAGTATTTTACAGTAATTTCCACAAATATATGCAAATGGTTTGCGCTAGCACTTTGCGACATTGCACAAGCTAAATATTAGTCAGATTGCGCACTTGCACTTGCACAGGTAGTGAACTGTGGATTGCGCATTGCTCTTGCGCAAGGTTCTTTTTCGTTTGCGCTGGCCACCACTGACTCCTGAGCACACGCGGTCGTCTGCCACCCTACTGAACGGTCAGAGTCGCCTGGCCAGCAAAATTATTCGGACTCTCTTTGAGGCCATGATGTACGGTGAATCCAGTGTTGCTGCTGCGTTGCAACATTTGCCTGGCTGAACGAAAATGACCCTTGGGCTCATAGGTCAGTTTTGCTCCTTTTATTTGTATGCTCATAGCCAAGCTTGGGTAGAGCCATGGCAACACTGTGTTCACATGGCGGTACCGCACATCAGCTCCCACCATTGTCTCTCTCGAGTGTGGACGTGCTTGGCCGAGTTGTAACCATGGCAGCTTCGGTTGTTGTATTTGTGGTGGTTCCCTACCTTTTTCAGGCTTTGATATTCCTCTTTGGGACCCTCATGTGTGTGATGATGGCTCCCCCACCACCCAAGGAACAAAAGGAAGGTTTTGACTCTGGAGAAGAAGCGTGAGATACTGAGCAAGGTTATCATGGGCTGAACCACTTCATGCATTCTGCGGGAATATGATCTGGCCTGTTCAACTTTGTTTGATATCAAGAAATCACGGGCCAAGCTGACTCAGTATGAACACAACTACAGCGATGTCACTCAGAAGAGCAATAGGAAGGTGATGTCTCAACCCTGCCATTCTGCCATCGACCAGTCGGCTTTAATTTGGTTCCACCCACGGTGGGGTGCTGGCATGCTTGTATGTGGGACTGAGTTGAAGGCAACATCCAAGAAGTTTGTGTGCCTACTCAGCATGCACGACTTCAAGGCATCTGAAGATTGGGTCTTCCAGTTCAAACTTCGACATGGACTTACTGTCTGTAAGACACATGTTGAGGCTTTGGATGCAACAGTGGAGGATGTAGAGTTGTTTCGCCAGAAAGTGCAGCACGTGATGAGGACGAAGGTCTTGCTCTTAGTCAAGTGTACAGTGCTGACGAAACTGGCCTCTTCTACCACTCCTTGCCCACCAACACCACGGCAGATGAGAGGGAGAAGACCATGCCTAGTCGGAAGTTGTCCAAACAGCATGTCTCAGTTTTGTGCTTCATCAGTGCTAACTGGATGCACCGCCTCAAGCCTGTTATTGTTGGATGCACAAAACAACCATGTTGTCTCCATGGGTTGAATGATAGCCTGCTTGTTGTGTGGTACCATTCTGTGAAGGCCTGGTTTACCTGTAAGTTCTTCAGAGATTGGTTCTACAGACACTTTGTCAAGGAAGTTATCCGTTATCAAACGGAGGAATTTGGTATGCCTTGCGACCAGGTGAAGGCATGCCTGATCCTCGACAATTCCCTTGAGCATTCATCCAAGAAGGAATTTGTTGATGATAACAGTTGTATCAGGTGCACGTTTCTGCCACTTAATACGACTGCTGTCACTCAACCAATGGACCAAGGTGTGAGAGTGGCAGCAAAGAGACTGTGCAGTCAGAGGTTATTTGATGAGGTGATAGTGGTGCAAAAGGATGAGGAAAGAAGTCGACACACGTGTAGACATCATATAGGCACTAGTATATATCTCGAAACACAATGTACAGGATGTAGTGTGTGCTGGAGATATACACAACTTCTCACTAGGAATGTCAATTCACATAATGTATATCCACAATCTTCTTGTCCCAGACCTTCAAGAATTCTTAACAAATGATGTATCTCAATCTCTTTTTAATCCAGATGACCAAGAATTTCATGACGTATTCAAACGTGGAGTAACCAGCCCTAGCCAGTAAGTCCACGTGAATGGAAATCTACTAGACACTACATCACGCCACACATCCTCTCCAAGCTGTATATAATGTCGAAGAGATTCCCTTCAGATCAGAAGGGGTTGGAGAGAAGACCCTATAACACGAGGGTCAGCTAGGAGACTTTGCCGTCATGCTACATTACACTGTAAATCACAGTCCAGTATAATTGTACAGTAAACTCCGTAAACCAAAAGTGCTCTAACTCACCTCACTGATGCACAAAAGGGGAAAGAGAGAGAGGGACCTACCTATTCACTCTAGCCAACGACACACCGTGTAATAAAGAGCGACAAATTCGAGCCATACTACATCTCACGACTTTATTCTGGCAGTGCTCCGACGATCTACAACCGACCTCCCTATTTCCCTACAAATACCTATGACCGTGCTATCGAGACACGTGAGGAGTGGACCTTGGAAAGTCTTCAGGGTTACAGCATCAGGTCTTTGGTTTTCAATTGGGTGGATGCTTGGAAGGAAGTCTCCGTCAAAACCCTCGACAGTGGCTGGTCTTGTCTTCTTCAGGGATGTGAGGTCTCACACGACTTTGAGGGACTTGACATGGATGATTTGCATCTTCGTCTACGTACGGCAAGCGAGGATGTGAGCATTGACAATGTGAGGGAATGGTTGGATGACGATGGCAGTGATCCTAGTTATCAGACATTGTCCGATGAGGAAATCGCTGCTGCTGTCTTTGCGGGGCTGGCAGAGGACAGTGACGAGGACGAGGAGAAGGACCCTGATTCTGAGCACCCCACGACTTCATCAGTCCAGTGTCTTGGTGCATCACATGCCGAGATAGAGCAGGTGCTTGATATGCCGAGCAACAACACTGCGACAGGGAGTTGGTGCCACTGAAGCTGGTGATGGATCTGCAGGCATCAGGGACGCTGTCATCCTCCATCAGAATCATCGCACCTATTTTCAGTCCAACATCAACTCATTTTTCAAGCCTGCCACCCCACGCATGCAAGCCCGTTCTCCCCACCACCACCACCTCGTCCCCAGTCTTCTCTCTTGGACCCACAACCAAGCATATCAACAGCCGTTGAGTCGCTGTTAAATGAGCTTGCAGTTGTCTTCAGAGTCTCCTGAGGTGGGTAGGCCTCCATTACCTTGCCACCCATCCCCACTCATCGCCCAGCTCCAGGAGATGGAGGAGGAGGTGTTTGACATTCATTAAGTGATTTTGTTAGCCACTGTACCATTTGAGATTACTGTACACCAGCTGGAGGCTAGCAGGTTATGATGCCTGTTTCTTTTCACTGGATGGTAAATACTGTATTGTACAGTACATTACTGTACTTTATTAAAATTCTTTTTGCAACCTTCATCTTCTTCATTTACAGTAATGCCTTATTTATCTGGACGTGCATTCATTATCCGGATACTGGACCTTGGCTCTAATAAACCATTATCCAAATTTACTCGCTATTATCCGGATGTAAAAGTACCAGAGAACTTCGGCCGGCTAGCCGACTTGTTCACACATTCAGTATCGTGGCTGCTGGGCTCTAGGTGTGTGTGAGAAATAGGCTGTAACCCACAACCTGAGCGAAAATGTCCATCTGCCCCTGTACCGAATGGTCAGAGTCTCGTGCTGATCTGATCACTCCCTACAATCCTCCAGCACCCGAGTATTACCGACCGTAACCCACAAGCTGTGTCAAAACATCCGTATGCATCCCCACCGAATGTCCAAAGTCGCATGGCCACCAGGATTAGCCTTTCCCATCTGCCACCGTGTGTCTAATAGAGACCGCAAGCCACAAGTCAAGTGAAAGCCACCTCTACACTGAACGTCCAAGTCGCACTGTTACCGGGAGTTGTGTTTCCCAATGGCCAGCGCGCGTGCAAGACAGACCACAAACCACAAGTCAGGTGAAAGCGCCCATCTGCCTCTTGACAGAATGGTGACAGTCCTGCCCACAGCCTCGCCTCTCCCTCCTTCCCGTCCCTACCCCATACCCTCCCATGCTCCTTGCCTTGCTAACCAGGCCTCCTGGCTCCCCCCCTCGCTCCCTCTCCCTCAGTCCCTCCCCTCCTTCACGCTGAAAGCACTGACCCCTGACTTTTAAAAGTTTTTGGCGGTTTATTTGAATACTATTGGTCATATCAAAATTCCGCGAAATCCACGAGAAAGCTTGTTAAATTCTGCATATAGACACATGCTTCACTATTGGAAGGTGCAGACAAAATTTTGCACTAGGATGGTGGGAATTTATATGAAGGTAAGTTTTACTTTTAACCCCTGAAGTCCTAATCACATCAACTGATGCGATTTGAGTTTTATGCCAAAATGCCTAATCGCATCAATTGAGCGGGGCCTATAAAAAACTGCGGAGCACTTCCTCCACCCACATGCAGCTCTTCTCAATAGGGTGGAGCCAAAGGCTTTTCATCTCATTAACTCTCCTCCTCTTACTGATTCCCTTCAAGCTTTGTCTCTCCGCAGCACTGTTGCATCTTTATCTCTCTTCTATCGCTACTTCAACGGTCACTGTTCCTCTGAACTGTCTGCTTGCATCCCTCCACCTCTACGACAGGCATGCAGTACCCATCTAGCAACAAACTCTCATCCCTTTTCTGTCCAACTCTCTAATGCAAGAGTTAACCATTACTCCCAGTCCTTCATTTATGTAACTGGTCAATTCTGGAACTGTCTTCCTCTGTCTGTATTCCTTACTTTCTGTGATCTCCAGTCTTTCAAACGCAGTGTGTCCAGGCATCTCAAAATGAATGTATCTTGAATTTGGCTCTCTTTTGTATTGTTTTTGTTTTTTCTTGGAAGGAACAGTATACGGGCCCATGGCCTTTGGTTCCTTCTTCCTTGGGGGGGGTAAAAAAAAAAAAATGGCTTCAGGCCAATGAGAACTTACCCCTGAGTGGCATGAGGGGGGATTGGACCAAACCAGGCAATGGGGGGGCACCCCCCCTCTGGGCTGCCTTCATGCCACCCTCTACCCCACTCCCTCTTTGTCTCCCATCACCCTTCCACCCCTCCATGCACCCGCATCTCTCCTCCCACCACCACCTGTGTCCCTTTCCACCCACTCTCGCTCTTCCTACCACCCTGCTAGCCTTGTGTTCCTCCTGAACCCCACCCCATCCCTTCCTCCTTGTCCCTCACTTCCCTCCCACCCCCTACAGACCTCCGAGAGGTATCAGGCCGCCAAGATGTTACAGAACACACTGAAGTGCTTTTTTTTTCATTTGAAAAGTTGGTTATTTTTTCAACCCCCGTACCAATAGGCCTACTCCCCACAGCCTACTTTATCTCTCATAGCCTATTAATCTTCCTACACCTACATACACCTGTTTTCATGGTTGGTGTGATGAAGCACTTTGAAATGACCTGTTTCAATAAGAAAAATTTGTAGTTATCAAAATGTTCACATTTTAGAGTGTTTTCGAGGGATAACTATCATAAACTTTTTTTAACTTTGACGTGCGATTGTGTGGTAACCATTTGGCTTACAGGGGTACGGATTGTGTTGTCAGGTGTGTAAATTCTTCCTCTTTAGCCAGAACACAATCAATTTGCCCTTGGTGAAAGACACCAAAACACCCCCGAACTGCAGTTGTGGAAGGTACCCTGCCTGAAATAATTGCGGTCTTTTGGGGTAAATACCATTTATTTTCTCTGCAGTTTTGTTAGTTTACCCATCAATTTTGTGTGTTTTTACTAGCTTATCTTATAGTATAAACACCAAGAAAGGTGATGGTGTACATTTATACCAATCAGTATAACCAATTTCCTGTGCCATATTTGGCCGTGGATTTTTTTTTTTCTCCCCCAGGAGCAGCTATCACACATCACAAATATAACTGATTTTCCTACCTTCTTCAGTTTTTGTGTGGATTTTTGTGTTTATCCATTGTTTTCTTGGTTTTTAGCATTAACATGAATATTCGTATGTGTTTTGATGTCTCAGTATGGAAGAGTGACCGGAAAACACTGCCAAAATTTGAAGGTGTACTGTACATATACAGTGCACCCTCACACAATGCAAGTTTATGGGTGGCAGAAACCCTCGCATTGTACTATTTTGGATTGTGTGAACCAAAGAACTTATGGGAAAAATAGTATATGGTGGACAGCCCACCCAGGACTTTGTCTTCGGGTCCCCTTCCAGCCTATTGTGAACCAAAGAACTTATGGGAAAAATAGTATATGGTGGACAGCCCACCCAGGACTTTGTCTTCGGGTCCCCTTCCAGCCTACTCTACCCTGCTGATGCTTTGTCCAATAGTACTTCTAGTTGGGCCAACAATTAAAGCAACAAACAGAACACCATGTACCTTTATTTAAGTGACTTCTAGACGTGGTAGCCCTTAAACCGCGGGGTTGTCGGAGGCGCGCCGTGCCCATCCCACGGGGCAAATCCGCGCTCCGACTGACTTTTTAAAAATATTTGCCAAAAATCAATTATTAGTCCTAGAATATTATAATTACATATGCCTATGTCACATACATTCAGCTTTCTCCTGGGATGTTTTTTTTAGCACTTGTCGACTACCGTAGGACTTGTGGAGACTTCTGAAGTTGGATAACTAAGTCTCCACTTTACACTTCCCGACTTTCTGTAATATGAATACCATTGCCAGATATTAACACTAGAAACACTATTCAGTGATTTCCAAGTAGTTTGGAATCCATACTAAAAAAAAAAAAACACTGAAAGCAATGTAAAATACGAGTGCATACGAGCTTCCCACTCACGCTAATTCGCTGCTCGTATTGTTATTTCTTATTCATATACCCACTCACACTTTATTATTTCTAGTACTTTATTACACTTGTATATATCTACAGTCTTTTACCGCTTCCCACACAATGTTTAGTAAGGGTAGAGGTCACAGGGCCTTTTATAATGGGCGCATAAGCGGCAGAAATGGAAGGGCGCGACTGCGATGTGCCTTCAGCTTGAAGGACGGCAGTGAACTGAGATGTACGTATCTCGGTAGCCAAGAGTTGAAAATATCAGCTGCTAATGTATATGCTAAGAAATACGTCGTAGGAAATCTAGACAATACATAATAAATTAGGTAGTTCCAGGTGAATATGAATATCACTCAGGCTTCTTCCTTCCTTTCTTATATACATTTATATTACGAGAATAGCTCATATGGCATATTTCACTAGGAAAAAGGCAGGGGAAATTAGCGAACAAGTGCAAGTTGGATGTTGCCAAGTGATAATTAGCCAATTCCAGGTGTATGGCACTATCAATTACCTTCTTTTTTTTATATATATATATTATTTTGTATAAGAATAGGGCATAGGGCTCATTTCAATGGATGAAATCAGTGGAAAAATCCGGGGAAGATTTAGGTAGCGCAGAGCAACTGAGCAGACGACACGAGAGGGTAATGGAGGGGAGGTAGGTAGGGGAGTCTAGAATGGGGGAAAATGGCTAAATTGTCAACAATGGATGGGAGTACTGATGACATTAGCAGCTCTGACTATTGTTGGACATTGGCAGTGCTGATAGATGATACAAGTCACCACCTGAAAGCCCGGGCAAATTCAAAACAACACAAAATCACAAAAGTGACGCCCCGCGGTATGATCCATTGCACCCAAGCGTCACGGAAGTGACAACCTGCGGTTAAGGGGTTAAGAAGGGAGGGGGGTTGGGTATCCTAGGCTCGGAGCTTCTACTCTTGCCCTGTGGAGCGTGGCACCCTGTTGTCACTCTCAATGTCACTGCTGAGGTCTCCTGGAGGTGCCGTAAATCTTTCAAAGTTGACAACTGAGACCACGATGAACTGGTGGGTACTGCTATGATGCTAAAATGGACCATAGGATGAGAGGTACAACATGTGTTCTCGCCGCAATGTGGAGGAGAGGTGTCTGTTTACCCAGGAAAGTTGGTAGATGGCATGCAGATAGCTGGCCAGCTGCCTTGCATTTTGACTCTGCCTCATTGGCAGCCTCCTGCCTTCATGTGACTGACTCGCATTGTCCAGCCCGACACTCGTAGTAATGGCGGGAAGTCCATTTTTGCCTTGGAATCATACAGCTGATTCACATGTTGGGAAGTTTGATCCGCAGATTTCGCATTCGATAAAAATAAACATCTTCTGGGTTGACCTCGCATTGTAGGTGATTCGCACTTTGTGAGTGCATTGTGTGGGGATGCACTGTTGGTATTTTTTTTTTTCATGATTTTCTTGTTTTTTTAGCATTACTTTGGTTATTCCTATGTGTGTTTTGATGTCAAAATATGGCAGATTGACCTGAAAACAGTACCAAAATTAAGGGGTACTGTACATACAGTAGTGCATAGGTAGGGTATTTTTTGGTTTTCAGTTTTTTTTTTTGTGGTTTTCTTGGTGTTTAAAATTATTTTGGATATTCCTATGTGTGTGTTTTGATGTCTTACTATGATAGAATGACAAGACAGCTACCAAAATTAGGAGGGATACTGTACATACAGCAGTGTATAGGTAGGGTGTCTTTTTGGTTTTCAGTGTTTTTTTTTTTAATGGTTTTCTTGTTTAAAATTATTTTGGTTATTTTGTATGTATGTGTTGATGTCTAAATATGGAAGAATGACCAGAAAACACTCCCAAAATCGGGAAGGGTACTGTACATTCAGTATTGTATAGCTAGGGTGTTTTTTGTTTTTTCATTTTTTTTTTTTTCATGGTTTTGTTGGTGTTAAAATTGATTTCCAATATTCCTATGTGCGTTTTGATGTCTAAATATGCCTGAATGACCGGAAAACACTGCCGTAGTAAGCAGAGGTGCTGTACAAATAGGTCAGGTATAGATTGGAGGTTGGGTATAGGTAGGGTCTGGGTATAGTAGGGGGATTAGTGTTCATTTTCCAGACATTGCCACTACCCAGACATGTTTTTGGCTCTATTACGTCGGATAATTGAGGGACTGCTGTACAGTATTTATATATGGATCACTGCTTTAGGTGTCTGCCCTTTCCTGTCTTCCTTCCATTCTCTTCTGCCTTTCTTTTCTTCATTCTTTCCTCGTCCTTCTGCCTGCGGGTGACTTTACACTCCCTTTTCTGTCTCTCATTCCTTCATTCTTTCCTCTTCCTTCTGCCTATGGGTGACTTTACACTGAGTGACAAGCCAAATGGTTTCCTGTACACCAGGAAATCATTTACCACACCAGGTGGTAACCATATAACCAAATTATGGCACCTGGTGGTTTAGTGGGTAATTAAGGTGCCCCAATCAGGTTGACCCTGTGCAGGTTTATATATCCAAGAGGTGGTTGGGGTTTATTGCTCATGTAATGCCACTTGGGGATAAGTGAGGCTGGTCACTCTCATCATCTTAAATGTCGGGACCAAATTGCCCGGCCCCGGGCTCCTACGCTTATGGCGCGGCATAGGATTGGATGATGGATGGATGCATTGTTTTCTTAGTGTCTAGCATTATATTGGATATTCTCATGTGTGTTTTGATGTCTAAATAATGAAAGACCGAAGAACACTGCCACAGTTAGGAGGGGTACTGCACATATAGGTTGGGTATAGGTAGGTAGGGTATTGCTCCGTTTCCAGACGTACCGATTGCTGTTTTACTTTCTATAATCAAGGTATTACTGTAGTTACAGTATGAGTCATCATTCATTGTATGTTTTCAATATTAACAGGTCTGGTGGAGTACATTCTGGACCGATCTACTGAATCTGACAAGGTTGGAAAAGAATGCAAGTGGTCTGTGGTGGAGACACTTGTAAAGTCACCTTCGGCCTCAGAGATCTTTGAGAGTGAACAGCTTGCTCAGCTGGAGAAGTACTACCGGCAGGGACCTTTCTATGTAGAGGCTCAGGTGGAGGTGGCACTTGAGGGACACAATTAGCACATTACACTGTCAAATAGATCCTGTGGCTGAGAAAGACAGTGAGAAATAGAATCAGTGGCTGAGAAAAGCACTGAGAAGCAAATCCAGTGACAGAATGGCAGCAGTGTTAATGATACACGGTATATGGTAACAGCCATTACCCTTACTGCAGAAGTGAAATTAAGTCACTTGGTGCATTATGATGAGATCCTCTGGGAAATGGGACTGGAGTGATAATGCCAAGGTTAGCTACACCATGATGACACGTTCCTGTCCAGATGATGCCAAGACTTACTGGGATCTGACGATAAGATTGACTGTGAAGTACTCATCTCTGCTGCTGCTCCTATAGGGTGGGTGTACATTTAAAAGTTTGTTTTATAGTAGACCAGTAGCACAGTTTTGGGTTGTTGCAAATTGAATTGGACATAACAACAGTTGTGAACAGTGAGTTGAAGTTAGTGAATTGCCTTCAGATTTAAGTTCCTGGCTGAAGTTACCTTATTTAAGTTGATATACTGTCTGCAGGGAATTTTTAACCCCCTCATTTAAGTGAAGTATTATGTATTTTGTTCTTGCTATCTCCAAATTACTATTTTCAGTTAGTTGGGCTGTTAGGATTGGATATTACCTTCATAACCCCTGTATATAAAATGTCATCAAGTTGAATGATATTGTCTGGAGGTAGCCTGGCAAGAATAAATTAGTAGATTAGTTACATCCTGATTTAAGATGTTACATTATTAAGTATTAGTGGTATGATCTCTTATCCAGTATCCCTTAAACCAAGAATGACATGAAGTGCATCTGTTCATGGAGTGCTGCTTTCCCCAACAAAGTCCTTTACTTTCTTCCCTGCAGTGATGTGCAGTATTTTTAGTTGCCTTGCTATCTCAAGATGATTGCATTCATCTTGGGGAAGAGCATTTGAACTGGAGATGTTACCATGCTGGTACTGGCGTCATTGGCTTCTTCAATAATACCTCTCCAAAGTTGAATAGAAATGCCTTGTGTCAGGAAGACAGAAATAAAAAATTATGTCACCAGATTGAAGAGTTTAATCATAAATAGGAGCAACTCCATTATTCCTCAAGAGGGGAGTACACTGCATAAAATTGCATCAGTCCTCCATCTCAAAGGTGGTTGTGCTTTCTTGACTTGTTACATAGGGTAGATAATTGTATAAAAACTAGTAAAACAGATTCCCTTGGCTAGAAGGAGTAATGGTATCTGTACTTGCAGTGTTTGGAAAAAGAAGGAATTACCTCTTGTAAACCTTAATCTTTTTTTTGGCTTTGCTAACAGCTTTTGCCATCCAAAGAAATCCCTTACAGGGGTTGGCCTTCTCTCATGCTGTTTCAGTCATTTTATTTTCTCCCTTATAACCGGAGGCCTTCCTCTTGCAAAATCACATGCAGTACCTTATTACTGGTTCCTTACTTTCAGACATTTTCTGTCAGTTTATTTCTGCATTCTGTACACATATCCATATCACCACAGTGTGTTTCTCTTCATTTAGTCTTCTACACCACACAGCAGCTACTGTCTGGTTTGTCCTTCCATATTGTTGTTGCTACCTCTTGTTATTTGTCTTGCTTCCTGTTGTTCTTAACTGCTTACATCTTTGACATTTCTTTCTCATTGTGTCATATTTCCAACCCATTGCAACAATCGAATAAAAAACTGTTCACCCAGTTCCTTTATGCTGTTCTGAAAATACCCTTCTTGGCTGAGGAGCCTTTAGCTCTTACCTCCCTGCCTGCAAATTAACAGCTCCTCATAATTTAAATCTTCAGTTCCTCATTCCCTGATCTGATGATGATGCTCAGCTCCTTTCTGAGCACCCTGTATTGTGACTAAATCATCATCATTATCATCATCATCAACAGCATATTTTGCCCAGTAACTTTTGATGCTTTCCATTTAGACACCAATACTTACAGTAAGTCAAATTTCAAAAATAAATCATGCATTATGAGTACCAGTATTTTTTATGAGAAGTGGATGAAGAATTTTGATATTTAACAGGGTTTATTTATATTATCCTAGAGCTTTGGGAAAGTTGAAATACTGCCCATGTACTATTGTAGCTAGTGTGTGCAGTTTGTAAAAAGTAGTTAGAAGGGATGGGAGGGGTGGGTGACAGCCCCCCCTCCCTCCTTGTAATACCAGCTAATAGCATATGGGTGAGGTGAACCCACTGTCCATCATCACTGTTGGCATTGCAGGCAGCCTCATACATTCTCCAGCACCTAAGGAGGGGAAATTGTAGCATGGCATTCACTTCTTCTCAGACTAAAGTCTCCAAAGAGATCAGAGAGCCAGATTTTGGATCTCCTATTTACCATGTGACCATAGAGAATTGTGTAATTGGTGGAAATTCAGGATATTAATGAGAAATTTATACTCTTCTTGCTTAGGCTAAGGCTGTACACTTTCTGAATAAGAGATCTGATATTTGCACACATTACATGCACCAGGAAGTGAAAGAAAAAAATGCATAAGTTTTTTCTTCAGTTTTATATCTTCATCATAGTATTGCATAGATATATAAAAAATAAAAGGTAATAAGACTGTTGCAGTACTTTCAGTCATATTGTAAGATTATTAAATCTTCTGTTTTATTTATGCACCATTACTTGGATTAAGGCATCTGGCAGTAGATAGAGATATTTGTAATCTCTCAATTTTATGAATCTCAGATAAATTCAGCACTTTGCAGCTTACTCTTAGCAGTGTGTATGTAAATTTTTAGCACTGGTATCTTATTCTACAGCAGTCTTTCACCTCCAGCCATATACTACTGTGTTTGCTAAAGCTTTCTCAGTCCAGCATTTCTGCTGTTTTGTGCTGGAGAATGCTTCTATTAATTGCTTACTCTGTTTTATTGTGCTTAACTATCTATCTGTTGCCAGATGACTTAATCCCGTAAGGGGTGGCCACAAACAAATCGCCTCCATGTCACTCTGTCCCTCGCCATTTCACTGCCCTGTTCCTAGCTCACACCCCTCTCTCTCATATACCTCTCCACTCCATCCCTGCATCTCATCCTTGGTCTCCCCTTCCCTCTTCCCCCTCCATCTCACTCACATACACTCTCCTTGTCAGTCTCTCACTCTCCATCCTCTCCACATGGCCAAACCACCTTAATGTGTTCTTCCTAACACTTCCTATCACATCCACATCCACACCACAACACTCCTTCACTTCCTCATTTGTCAGTCTGTCTCTCTTGTGCTTATCATTATAGTATAATATTGAGGAATTTTGTTCAGTTTTCAAGTAAAGAAGCTGATGTACAATTAATACTGTTCACAACTATCAGATTAGGACAGTACTGTACTCCCAAAGTCTATTTAAAAATTTGATCAGTATGTTGCTCCAGCCCTTATTACAGTATTTGTATTTGATATTTATTTGAGTACAGTACTGTACTGGCATTTCATACGCAGGACCATTACCCGGTAAGTCCTCACTATCAAGCATGAACAACATCCTACTTATTTATTTAGGCATTACCACTTAGTGTTGTAGAGGGATACCTATAATTTAGTATGGTACTTTAGCAGTATTTTTTGGTCTGTGCATTGAGATGCAGGCTGAGATTGACAGGATGTACGATCATGGCCTGTTAATCCATCATGGACGGGGTGCTTCCCTCAGGGAAGTAAAATTAATTGGTAGTAACTAGAAAATCAGGAAGTGCCATAACTTTCTGCAGTGGGTTAACCCGTGGATTGTGAGCCACAGCTCAGGCTGGGTAGCGTTGTGTTGTGTGCCACACCTCAGGCTGGGTAGCGATGCGTTGTGAGCCACAACTCAGGCTGTGCTGGCCATGCATCACTGTTAGCAACTCAACCCCCACACAAGCTTACGCATGGCACTATGCAAAGACGGAGAGAGAGAAAGAGATTTTTTTTCTTTCACAAGATGATGCCCTGGATGTGTATCTTAAAGTTTATAATAAACAAAAACTTTTTTTTTTTCTTCACTACTCCCTACATAAACTTACACGTGGCCCTATGCAGAGATGGAAAGAGACCTTTTTTTTCACCAGATGATGCCCTGGATTTTTATCTTCAAGTTTATAATAAACAAAAACTAAAAAAAATCTTTTTCCTTCATTTTTGGCCCACCACGGGGTGGGATAAAAAAAAAAAAAGGTAATTGTGCAAACATGCAATCCACAGGTTAATGGAGATAGGTTTTAGCCCTGTAATGGCCTGGTGCATTTTTCAGCTTATTGCATAATCATGTGGTAACTAGAATAAAATCCCAGACTCCTAGTTATCCTAAAGGGATTGACATATTACTGCTGTGATTCTGGATTGTTTTGTAGACTCCTTAAGCAGGAGAAAGAACACTTTCATACATTCTGTTTGTGTCATGAAGGGGTGTCATGAAGGCAGCTACCAGTATAAGGGTATGGAGTAGGAATTCAAACACTCACTGTCATTTTACAATACTGGTATTGATATAGGAATATGGTAGCCCAGCCTTCAAACACTAGGATTGACTTTCTCCATTGATTCACGTCTCAGAGGATATCAAAGAGCCATGATTTTTATTTCCCCACATCTTATTGGCAGGAGAAAAAGGGTTAAGGTAGTGATGATGATGATGGTGATGTACAGTAATACTATACAGTCAACCCCTGCTATTCGCGGGTTCCCATATTCACAGATTTCTCTTGGAAATTATCTCAAGATATTTCCTGCTTTTCCCACAGCACCAGCTGTTGCTAGTAGTTCTTAAGAGATTTTTTTGCATGTTTTCTTTGAGAAATACTGTCCAATACAGTTAAACTGTGCAGTTCCTGTCTGTAAGTATATGCTGTTCAGCACACGACACACTCTCATCATCATCGCAGGGTGAGTACAGTACATTGTACCTAGAAGGGCTTGTGTATCATTTTGTACTGTCTTTTTAGGAAGTATCAGTATTCCATTAAATGCTTTTACAGGTGTTTTAGTGGGTTTGTAGGTAATAGCAATAGCAAAAATATTGAAATCAGTGACTTCTTTGGTAGGTTTGGGCTATTCGGAGAATTCAACATTCATGGGTGTTCTGGTGCATAACCTCCGTGAATAGCGGGACCTGACTGTACCTGTACTGCATTTTATCATCATCATCCTGGATTCCTTGCTTCTTCCAAGGAAACACAGACAGGATGGCCACAACAGATCCATCTCCAACTTTGCCCTTATCTACTTCTTCACTCTCTGAATCATTTCTCTTCCTTCTCACCAATATGCTGCCCTATGGTCTCTTCCATACCACAATGTTACCTTCTGTGTCACTTCCAAAGACTTTCTTTTGTAACACCTTACATTTTTGTTATATGCTCAAGTGTTTATTTAAGTTAACTATGTGCAGTACTTCAAATGTTGCCACTACATTTATACATATATGGTGGTCAGTATTACAAATACTGTACAGTGATTCAAGAAAGTATGGTAAAGTATCCCACATCTGAAGCCATTACTACTGAACAGTGAATTGTAAATTCTTTGAAATATGGGTTCAGCCACTTCAGTTCATTGATGAACTGTAGTTTTAATTTTCATAAGGCCACCACAAGATTGTGTCATTCAGTGTGGGATTAACTATTTGATCTGGATCAGTTAAGTATAACATCAGTACAGTATATCTCTTCACTTCTAGAGATCCTACATTGAACAAAGTTATTTAGGGGAAGCAGAAATAAACTAAACTGCCTAATATTTTATCGCAGTGCAGTGGTTAAAGTAACAGTTGGTTTTTATTATGCTTTACCTGCCATACAATTGTAGTTTTTACTTAACCTCAGTCTGTCAGGTTGAGCACACCTGTCAACCACAGGTAAGCAGTTGTGTCTGTGGAGCTGTTCTATAGGTACAGTTCAGTACAGTACGTACACCATGTAGAAAATTGGCACCCCCTTGTGGTAGACAGCATTTTGCCGAGGTCAAACTAGCATCTTTCCCCATGACAAAGTGAAGGGAAATATGAGTAAATTTGGCTCAGTGGTGGACACTGCAGCTGGTTCCTTTCACCCATGGTACACAGTGCCACCATGTGTAGGCTCCTTGTCAGCATCAACTACTACACATGCACTTCATGTACAATACTGTACTGTATACTGCTGCAGATATAGTTCTGGCAAATCCCTAATAATTATAAAAAGCAGTTTTCTCATACCTACTTAAAAACTAAGACAAAGCATATACTGTAATATGCTTACAAAGCAAGTTTAAATTGGCATAAGTCTAGAATGTGCGGAAAACTTTCCACTACATTGGTTAATGGACAGTCAGATTTGGGATACTTAGTTGCAGAGGTATTAGTGGCTGTTTTCTGATATGTTGCCTATTTATCAGCATAGGGGTAAAAATTCCATGATGTATCATAGATACAATTACTGTATAGGGGCATTGCATAAAGATGATTCCTGTAATGTTAATGTAAATAAAAGTAAGGAAAATGGTATCAGACATTCAAAATCATCTCCATTTGATAACCAGATTGTATCTACATGTACTTTACATGAGTGCTGTGATAATTTAAGTAGTGTTGTAAATACAGTAGCACTACAAATGTGATTTTCCAAAATAAATCTCCAACCATTGATTATCATCTGTTTTACTTTAAGTAATCCCAGGTTACCCATAGGTTTCAAAAGATACAACTTTTCAACTGGGTGATGTGTTTTGTACTTTATTGTCATTGTTGCAGCCTCAGGCATTTGTGAATGAGAACCCAGCAGACTGCAGACTGAAACTGCCTTCTGCTTCAGTTCACCCTCCTCCCTGCAGAGGATAAGGAAGGAGCATAGGGACATCTGTTTTTGACGACGATGTTGCCCAACCTTGGCCAGCCCAGCTGACTGCAGGTAAGCAACTGCTCATTTGGGGTCATCTCTCAGGTTCCCTGCACCATTGATGTTGTCTGCATCTTAGTACGGCATGTGTTGTACAGTGCTCCGTCATCTGTGATCCCACCCAACTCAAATCTAATTTGGTAACTGAGGAAGGCTGGATGATATTCTGATCTAAGCCTAAAGCTAGGGAAGTTAAATCTAGTTCTACATAAGGATACCTCTGATTGCAGGATGTTAGCAGGGAAGCTTAGAGCATAGTGTTCTGATTGAGGTGTTATACTGCCTTCACATGATATGAGTTCACTAAATGAGTATTTACTGCTAGTGCTGGAATGTCTGAAGGTGTGTTGAACAGAATCTGGTAATATCCATGTTGTAATTGTTTTATGTGCTTAGTTTGTTGTGTGCTTGTCATTTATGTTAATATTCAAGTCGTACTAATACCCTAATAGGAAACTGAAGAAATCGCTTTAATAGAGTTGGAAGGAGAATATATGAGAATGGATCAGTTGGTTCAAGGATTGTATGCATAAGACTGAAAGTAGGAGTACAAGCCTGAGCAATTGTGTGTGTATATGTGTCAAAAGAAGACCATGTGAGCAAAGTGAAAGAAGAGTTCTGGGCACATGTAGAAGAATGCATAGAAAAGTTTGAGAGGAGTGAGAGAATGTTTTTCACTGTAGATATGAATGGAAAAGTAGGGAATGTGAAGGTGGATGGAGTAGTTGGTGAGTGGGGTGTGCCAGCAGAAGTGGATGAGAATGGTAATGCTTTAATGGACATTTGTGTGGGGAGGGGATTGGTGATAGCCAGTACTCTCTATAGGTACAAAATGATCCACAGGTATACATGGCAGGTAATGAGAAGGGTGGATGAACAAAAGATGATGATTGATTATGTGTGTGTGTGTGAGGATGAGAGAATGAGAATATGTGCTGGATGCAAGAGCATGCAGAGGGTGGGGAAGTGGACTCTGACTACCACTTGATGGTGGTAAGAGTCAAGGTTCAGATGTGATGGATAAATAGGAGGAGAGAAGGGCAAGAGGAAGCAGTCCATACAAAGATGGTACGTAGATTGCAAGAGGATGAAAAAAAAAAAAATACTGTATAAGAGAGAAATGGAGGCACGATTGGGTAAATATGATTTGGAGCAGATGGGGGAGGTGGAAGGTGTGTGAAAGGTATTTGCAGAAGAAGTCTGTGCAGCGCATTAGGTTGTGTGTGGGGTGAAGAAAAGACAAAAGGGGGTGCAAGGAACAGCATGGTGGAACGAAAAGGTGAAACAAGCTGTGGTACAAAAGAAGAAAGCATATATTTGTACAGTAGTCAGTGGATAGGAAGCAGAGATATGGAAGTTGAGAGACAGAATAGAGAGTTATATGCAGAGAAGAAGAGAGAGATAAAAAGATCAGTAAGAGAGTGGATGAGGAGTTTGGAAGGAATTTTAGTGTAAAATGGAAGGAATGTAAATGTTCTAGAAGTAGGTAAAGAGAGTTAGACAGGGTGATAAAGAAGGTAGTAGGAGAGTGAAAGAGGAAAATGGATGATTGCTGGTGGAGAAGAGAGAAAAAGTGTGGAGAGAACATTTTAAGGAATTGTTAAACATAGAGAATTAATGTGAGTATAAGTGGCTGGGGA
>JAGKTI010000968.1:76930-103992 GCA_018397915.1 Birgus latro | reverse complement strand
GAGGGTAGTATTGACCCTACTTCACTTAACGCGAAAAAGAATGATGTCGGCAAAAAAACGTCAATACTTTCCGCGCCTACTGTATGTTGGTGAGTGCTTGTATGCCTTGTGGTCCAATGTGTTTAAGGTGTATGTTGCTTATGTTGTCTGGTCCACAGGCAGATGAGTGCTTGAGGTTGCTGATGATGTGCTTCGTCTGGCTGTAAGTGAAAGGTGCGAAGTCTGGGTCTGTGGGGAACTGTCTCTTACGTCAGATGATACGTCGGTCGCCACGATAAGGGTTTAGATGGCTGACATGTGAAAAGTGATTGATGAGAGTCTTTGCTTGTTGTTTGTTTGAAGGAATGGTGTCTGTTGTTGTGATGGCAGCATGTGATTGTGTAGTGTTGCTGTTGGAGAGTGTGATGCTGTTTAGTGTTTTGTAGAGTTTGCTGGTTTTTGTTTTGAGATCAAGTGTTTGGAGATAATTATTCCAATTTAGTGTTTGCTGTTCTGATATTTTATTGTTTATTTGAGTGTTGAGTTCTTGTATTTGTTGTATGGTGTCATGCATATGTGGTTTTCGGGAGCGTTGTAGTGTGTCCCGTTGTCTGATGAGGCCTTGAATTTCTGGTGTGAAATTGGGGTTGTGTCTTCTTCTGTTGCCTCTGGGGATGTGTCTTTTGTCTGCATTTTGTATAATTGTACTGAAAGTGTGCACAGCGGTGTTGATGTTTGTGATGGATGTACTGTTTAATGTTTCAAAGTGTCGTTCTGTTTCAGTTGTAAAGACTTCCCAGTTGGCTCTCTTATAATTAGTGTAAGTGTGTCTGTGGCCAGCTGGGGTGATTCTGGTTTTGGTAGTGATGATGATCGGGAGGTGGTCAGAGCCCTTGGCTCTGACCACTCTCCAGGAAGTTGTGGGGGCGAGGTTTGGGGAACAGAAGGTGATGTCTGGGGATGATGGGAGGAAGAAGGCTTGGTGTGGGATATGGGTATGAAGATTGGGATGATTGAGTATGAAAAGGTGATCTGTCTGGGTTTGTAGTGCCAGCCCTCTGTCTGTGTCAGGGTTGTTGACATACCAGGCCGATGCCTTGGTGTTGAAATCACCACCCAGGATGATGTTGGGTATGTTAGTGATGTGGTGTATTTGTGGAGAGTAATTGTGTGGTACTGTGGGGGATGATTTGGGGGGAATGTATATGTTGGCAATTGTCGTGTGTGATTTGTTACCAGTGCTTATTTTAATTTATTGTCTTTCTGTCGTAGTGTCATGTGGGGGAAAAAGTGACTTTGTGTGTGCACTGGTATCTCAAAAGTTTACAGATTTGTGTACCAGGGTGATGAGTCCACCGCCACCACCGTCGGCCCGGTCCTGTCTGATGGTGGTGAAATTATGAAATGTAGGTGTTTTTTGTGTTGTGCGTACTTTTGTTTCTTGTAAGATGGCAATATGTATGCTGTGTTGTTTGATGAATTGTGTGGGTTCTTGTTTTTTTGTGTTTATGCCATCTATGTTTAGTTGGAGAATGTTTATGTTATGTGTGCAGTGTGTGTTGGGTGCTGCAGCACGGAGGAGAGGTAGTGGTGAGGGTGGAGAGGAAGGGGTAGGAGAAGGTTGTGGTGGAGGTAAGGGTTGGGGTGGATTAGTTTGGGGTGGGATAGGAGGGGTTAGAGGATTGGATGGTGTGGGAAGGATTGGTGGGTTAGGTTGAGGAGGTGTGGGAGAAGTAAGAGTAGGGTTGGTGAGGGGGTTAGTGGGTGGGGGGAAGGAACATAAGGAGCAGGTCCAGGTGTTTGTGTAGTCTTTTCTGGAAGCAAGTGTTGTGCAAGTGTAATGGGTCCAGTTCTTGCAAAAATAGCACTGAACTGAACCCTTTGTCTGTCGGTATTGAGGCTTTACTGTATGGTATATAACTATAAAGAGAATCCTAATTATAGTATTTAACCCCTAAATGCCGGGCATAATTTTAGCTAGATGTGCTTTCACTATGGGCATTCCCGGCAAAGTAGCTCTTTTTCAAACCTTAATATCTGGAAAAGTATAAGAGTTTGAGAAATAAATTAAAGCCTGTATTACTCATCAACTCTCTTTCTTGCACGTGAAACCATTCCCAGGTCTCTAGGTTGCCTCATTGATAAGTAGGGTCGAGCAGAAGATTAGTTGTGTTCAGTGTCTTGATGGGGAGTCTCTAAGTGTGTGCTGATGGCAGCAGCCTTGGCAAACCTGTCTAGCATTGGCATCACTGACCAGAATGGTGATTGTAACACTGCCCGGCCTTCCTTCACAAACACCTAAATGTTTCCATTCTTCATTCCACTTTTCCTTATGCATAATCATAAGGATGAGTCATCACCCTGTCCATGTGGCTCACCACTGGTTTTCCAGCTGTAACAGAGTGGCACTATGCCCCGTAGGTGTGTGGGAAAAATTACGCTTTACACTTTTATTTTCAGGCATCAGGTATAATACTTACCCTAAAATGTATGTTAAACAGCACTTATAATGTACTTCATACACTTGAAAAAACAGTTGTACATCATACTGAACGCAAGTAGTTGAGTATGAGGTATGCACTTGTAGGTAAATTTTGGCTTTTTTCTACGCTTCGCAGGCACTGTGAAAATATTACTTATGCTCTCAACAACTTACACTATTTGCACTTCAGCTCACAAATACGCTTCATATCACATCTTTGCAAACAATTCAAAAGTATAGAAAAAATCTTGTTCTACCCAATAAAGTATTGCACTTCAAAGCATCACTGCTCAACATACTGCAAGCAGTATGGTTCAGTATGAGGTATAAAGATGTACATAAATTTTGGCTTTTTCCTACTATTCTCAGGCATCCTGAAAATATTACTTATGTTCTACACAACTTATAATATTTGTACTTCAGCTCACAAATACACTTCATAGCACATCTTTACAAATATTTCAAGAGTAAGTGAAAAGAAAGTATAGTTCTACCCAACAAAATCATTTTCTTACATGTACTTTTGGTTTTCTTTCATACATCAGGTAAGGTTACTCAAGGTATTATCAAGCATGGCATCACATTACCATAAAAAAATTGGTTTCATTTTCCTCATAAACCCCACCCCCCTCCCCCCCAAAAAATAATAATAATAATGTGCACACCTGCTCACTTTTTACACTTTCCCACACACCTTCTCAGTAATCATGGTAGAGGGTTTCCACCCATGTGGGGAAGCAGCATTCTGTCTTGCTGCACACATGGCAAAGCCTGTGGGCTGGCCGATGCAGGTGTATGGCGTACGTCAACAAGACGGTGACACTGTAAATACTGAGCACAGCTCAGCCCGTCTGCTGTAGACACCTAGTACATCCACTGCCTTCCAACTGTCAAATGAGCAGTTGCATATTCTGCAAGCAGCTCATGTGCTGGCTCTTTCTCGAATTCTCGTAGAGAAAGATTCCTTCACCAAACCTGCTTGAAAAGTATGTAACAGTTCAGGATGGCAATATCAAGAAAGTGTAAAAACACCTTCTTGTACAACCTACAGGATTTACAAGGGCAATCAACTTCTCCTATCTGCATGTCTGACTTAATGAGCCACATGTTGATGGTGTAGTCGCTGACAGCATCAGGCTTGAACACGGGTTCCCTGGTCCTGAATTTTGTCCTGCATGTGTCCTCCACAACCCCCTTATGAACTGTGGTCAACATGTTAACCTTATGCTTGTCATGCCACATAAGGGCTAACATGTTACCACATTTCCAAGTCAGGAGGGAACCTTTCTCAGTTTTCTCAGGGAAAAACAGAAAATTCTTTTTACCAGCATGAACAGTTCCACAGGACCCAGTACCATGTTCAAGTAAATACTTGGTCAATGTGAGGGAGGTGTAATAATTGTCAGTGAACAGAATGTGGTGCCTGTTTAAATACCTGTCCATCAGCACTTTCACAACTGATGCTAAGAAACCATGGGGATCATCAGTAGGTATATCAAAGTCTGTTACTAAATAAACTATTACATCAAGCACATATCCAGTTTTGCAGTCACACAGAACAAAGAACTTATGTCCAAAACGGTGATACTCTGAGGGAATATCCTGAATAAATACTATACAGCCCGGGAACAACACAAGTGACTTGTCAACACCCACTTTCTGAAAAAGTCAGAAAAGCCTTGTTAAAGACTCCTTGAGCATGGTCAGAATGGCCCTTATTTTCCATAACCTGTCACTGGGTGCTGGCCCATAATTCTTGTTGGAATGCAGGAACCATAATATGGCCAGGTACCTATCATGGGCCACATATTTTCCAAAGACAGGTGTGCCCACAAGTTTGTCTATGGACCAATAATCATGAAGCACATGTTTCCTCAAGTGGACCATCATCATGGTCATGGCAAGACACACAAATAACTCCCCCACCTCTACTGGAACCCAGTCATTCATTTTTGTACTCTCACTGACCGAAACCTCCAGCCAGTGCACGCTTATGGCCTGGTGATAGTTTATCTCGGCAACCAGGTACAGTACTGTATTACGGCAGTGGTGAACACTGCCTTGAAAAACGACATCATAGTCCTGGGTCCGGGCAACAGTTCACCAAACTGCACACCCGCCCCTTCTGCATCAAGAGCAGGCACAGAGTGCTCAAATCCTGCCCCCTCCTCCCACACAAAGGCATCCACTTTCCCAACACCTTGGAGCCTTGGCCATGATTTCTGACCAGCACGTCTTTTCACACCATGTGCAGCATGCTCTCACCCACGAGGGTGGCCACAGGCAGGGGGTGAAGGGGAAGGAGAAGCAGAGGTGGAGGAGTACGGGAGGTGAAGGCTCACCTGACCCAGGCCTTCCCTGGGGAGATGCTGGTGGCCCAGTCACACCACGTGAGGGCAGAGTGGAAATTTCCACAGGTGAAGGGCCACGCTGGGGAGATAATGCCCTCGAAGTGCTGGGTTATGGTGACCAGCGACACTGGAGGGAGAGACTCTGGCAAACTGGTCATGAGAGTGGTGGCGAGATGTGGTGGCAGTGTTTGTGCAGGAGACGACCGTCTCCATCTCCCTCGCTTTTATCGTGGCCAGGGTCATCCAACTACTCCTCTGACGTGAATACGTCACTCTCATAGGCCTGCCCTCCTCCTGTAGCAACTGTAATGGCTTTTCAGGCATTTCAGGATGGGTTGGAGATGGAGGGCAAAATATTTCACTTTCTACGTGGAACCTTCCCCCTCCTTCGGAAGAAGTCTCGCCACTCATGCTCATGGAGGACAATTTCCTCCAGGGCACAACCTATGGCACTGTCAATGAGCCCTTTCCCCACTGGTAAGGGCTGAACTTTAATGGGGGTTGATGATGCAATTGGCCAGATGGGTGAGGGGACGGAATCGGACGAGGAGGCTGAGGAAGACATTGCACTGCTCTCACAGGGCAGTGTACAAACTGAACCGTGCATCAGTGGGGTATCTTGGGTACCTCCCTACCCTATGGTAATGAGAAAAAATGGTTCTACCGCGAGCGACTACTCAGGCAGCAGGCCTCGGCACCCAAGGCAACACATGAGAGACACCCCACCCCCATGTCACCACGCTATTCCCGTGCACTTGATATTTCATAAATAATTTATCCTCACACCCTGAGGACAGCAAATCACCCAGGGGGTTTAGGGTGGGCTCGTGGAATGTGGGAAGTTTGAGGGGAAGAGCGGGGGAAGTTGTCGAGGCATTTAGTAGGAGGTGGGTGGATGTGGCTTGTTTGCAGGAAGTCCGGTACAGGGGTGGATCAGCCAGAAAGATTGCTGGGAAGGATTGCTACTATAAGCTGTTTTGGCAGGGGGGAACTGACAGATATGGGGGTGTGGGTGTGTTGGTTGCGGAGAAATGGGTGGAGTATGTTATGAATGTCATGAGAGTAAGTGATAGGATAATAGTAGTGAAAATTTTGATCGGACAGGTGATGATTTCAGTTATATCAGCATATGCTCCACAGGTAGATTGGATGACGCAGAGAAGGATAGATTTTGGGATGCTTTGATACGTGTAGTAAGTGGTATGGGTGATGATGCGGTAGTGGTTCTAGGAGGGGATTTAAATGGTCATGTTGGTGAAGCAGCTCAAGGTTATGAAGGAGTCCATGGAGGATGTGCATATGGTGTGAGGAATGCGGAAAGGGAAAGAATACTCGAGTTTGGGGAGGCTATGTACATGATTGTGTGCAACACACATTTTAGAAAAAGAGTGAGTAGGTTGATTATGTACGAGTCTGGGGGAAATAGTAGTCAGATAGATTATTTTCTGGTCAGGAGGGTTGATAGGAGATTAATGAGGGATGTTAAAGTTACAGGAAGTGAGGAGTGTGTGCAGCAGCACAAACTGTTGATTTGTGACATGGTGCTTAAGGAACAAATGATGAGAAGGAGGACATATGTACCTAGGAGGAAAATATGGAAGCTGGGAAACCAATCAGTAAGGGATGCCTTTTATAGTGAGATGAGGAGAGTGGTGGCTGAACAGGAAGCCGTAGATAGAGACATTAATGAACAGTATAGAGCCCTTAAGAACAACCTCTTGAGAGTTACCGATGCAATATGCGGTTGGATAAGAGGCCCACCAAGACATAAAGTAACTTGGTGGTGGGATGAGGGTGTAGAAGCTGCAGTTAAGGAGAAAAGAAGGCTTTTTCGGGAATGGAAGAAGGGTGGTAACAGGGAGGAGTACTTGGCTGCCAAGCGCAGGGCTAGAAGAGAGGTATACAGGGCAAAGTCTGAGTCACAGAGACTTTTACTTGATAATCTAAATCATGAAGGAAGGAAAAATATGGTTTTTAGGGTGGCAAATCAGGTGAAGAGAGATAATCGGGACATTGTAGGCGAGCAATGTGTGAAGAATGATGATGGAAAGGTAGTGGTGAACAGTGAGGATATTAAAGATGCATGGAGAGAGCATTATAGCCAGTTGTTGAATAAGGAGTTTGATTGGGATAGGGAAGGTTTGGAGCCAGCTGATCCGGTGTTTGGGCCTTGGCCTTTGATTGACCCTGCTATTGTGAGTGAGGCAATAGGCAGAATGAGGGTGGGGAAGGCGGCAGGTGTGTCTGGGTTGACTGCTGAAATGTTGAAGGCCTCAGGAGATATTGGGGTGAGGTTAGTCACTGACCTGATAAATATGATTATACAGTAGGCACGGAAAGTACTGACGTTTTTTTGCCGACGTCATTCTTCTTCGCGTTGAAGTAGGGTCAATACTACCCTCCCCTGTGATGCGAAATGAGCTGACGCTTTTTCAGCGGGAGCTGGCAACCCTGCTTGATAGGGTTGGCACCACAGGAGCAGGCTCAGTAATGTTTGGGCAGTCACAGGAGGAGGATTGTCTGTGTGTGTGATGCAACACGAGGGCATGTTTTGACTCAAATAACACAGATATTTGGTTACCCACATTCTCATCATGCCTAAAGTAACCACAAGCAAGGACAAACGTGTGGAAGTGATTACTTTATACAAAGCTGGCCACAAACTCCCATTTATTGCAAATCAGATGGTGTTAGACTGAGGACAATGCAGAGACTGGTGAAGCGGTTCAAGGACAGTGGGGAGGCCATTCCTCCCACTCCACTTCCCAAGCCTGGGAGACCTCGTAAGACAACCTTCAGGACCCATCAGCTGATCTCAAGGCAAGTTAGCAAGGATCCAAGGCTAACAGCACGGGATTTAAAAGAAAAGAACCCACAGTTGCTGGCAGATGTGTCTGTCAGAAGTGTGCAGCAACTGTTGCATGACGATCTGGGCTACAGGAGTTTTTGTGCTCGTAAAAAACCACTGCTAACTGCACTTCAGAAGAAAAAGAGAGTAAATTTTTGTAAGAAATATCTTGCCTGGAGTGAGGAGCAATGGAAAACTGTGCTTTGGAGTGATGAGTCAACATTTACTGTCACTGGTACCCTTTCATCACGAGTGTACCGCAAACCAGGCAGTGACCCCCTGGATCCTAAGTACACTTCCACGTTTGTTAAATACCCAGCCTCACTCATGGTCTGGGGCTGCTTTACATATTATGGTGTTGGTAGGTTGGTAATTCTACCTGCAAATGAAAAAGTGAACCAGAACAATTATTTGGAGCTCTTATGTGATGTTTTAAGTGACTCTTTTGATAAAACCAAGGCAAGAGTATTTATGCAAGATTCTGCCCCTGTACATGTTGCAAAGTCAGTGAAACAGTGGCTAACAGACTGTGAGGTTTCCTTTATTCGAGACTGGCCCGGAAACAGCCCAGATATCAATCCCATTGAGAATTTATGAGCACACATGAAGCGGCAGCTGCGTAGTATGGACACATCATCTTTGCCTAAACTTGAGGCTGCAGCTATGGAGCAGTTTTAGTCCGTCTGTTCTGGAAAACTACGCCATCAGTCTCCCCAGACGCCTTAAAAAGATAATAAAGGTGAAGGGGAATGCCAGTAAATACTAAATTCAATGGTGAGTGTTAATTTATTTGTTTCTCCTTGCTAACCACAAGAATGTTTTCTTTTTTAAGATGGCGTCAATACTTTCCGCGCCTACTGTATATGAGTGTGTGGTCCCAGATGATTGGCTGAAGAGTGTAATTGTAAATGTGTACAAAGGGAAGGGTGATGCCCTGGAAAGGAGAAATTACAGAGGTATAAAGCTCTTAGATCAGATAATGAAAGTAATGGAGAGAGTTCTAGAAGGTATGATTAGAGAAAGAGTGAATATCAATGAGATGCAGTTTGGGTTTATGCCAGGCAGGGGGACCACTGATGCCATATTCATTGTTCGACAGCTTCAGGAAAAATATATTGGAAAGAAAAGGGAATTGTATTTTGTTTTTGTTGATTTGGAAAAGGCCTTTGACAGAGTCCCTAGAGAGGTGGTGAAGTGGGCAATGAGAAAGCTGGGGTTGGAAGAGTGGCTGGTTAGGGTGGTTATGGCCATGTACGTGGGTGCTCGCACCCAGGTAAGAGTGAATGGAGTTTTGAGTGATGAGTTTCCCGTGAATGTTGGTGTGCATCAGGGGTCAGTTTTGAGTCCCTTGTTGTTTATCATGGTGCTCGAAGCCCTCTCACGTGACTTCAGAGATGGACTCCCATGGGAGATGTTGTATGCTGATGATTTGGTGTTGATTGCTGAGAATGAAGGGGAGGCTGAGGAAAGATTTAAGAAGTGGAGAGATGGTATGGGGTACAAGGGCTTAAGGGTAAATGCAGATAAAACAAAAGTGACGATATCTAGGGTTGGTGGCGGTACAATCAGAGGAGAGGGAGAGTGGCCATGTGCAGTTTGCCACATGGGTGTGGGAAGTAATTCCATCTTGTGCAGTGTTTGTGATAGATGGGTGCACAAGAGATGTAGTGGTATTAGAGGTAGACTGCGAGATAATGCTGATTTCATGTGTGCGGTGTGTCGGGGAGAGCAGGTGGAGATTGTTAGGCGTGAGAGGGTTGAATTTGCAGGTGAGTCTCTTCAGTGTGTGGAGGAGTTTTGTTATCTGGGAGACATGTTATGTGCCGAAGGTGGGGCTGAAGTTAGCTCGGTTGCTAGAGTGAGAAGTGGTTGGAAGAAGTTCAGGGAGCTGTTGCCTCTCCTGACATTGAGAGGACTCTCCTTACGTGCTAAGGGGTCTTTGTATGCAGCATGTGTTAGGAGTGTGATGCTGTATGGTAGTGAGACCTGGGCAGTAAAGGAAGAGGATATTCGCAGGTTTAAACAAACAGAAATGACAATGATTAGGTGGATGTGCAGTGCATCCCTGCGTGCAAGGCCTGGGGGGGCTGGGTTTACGATAGAAGGGTTGAGAGGTAGGATGGGACTGGAGTGTATTGGTGTTGTGATGAGGAGAGGTAGGCTAAGGTGGTTTGGACATGTGGAGAGGATGGGGGATGATAATTGGGTGCAGAGGGTGAGAAGTGTTAATATTGGGGGAGGGGTTGGGAGGGGTAGACCGAGAAAGACATGGGACGAGGTCATTAAATGTGACTTAAGGGTTAAGGGACTGAATAGGGAGGCTGCCAGAGATCGAGCAGTGAGGAAAGCCGCCATTAGGTGACCAAGGCCGACACATGCAAGCATGTTGGAGCCTTCAAAAACGAAAACGAAACGAAACCCTTATTTAAACTCTAATAATCATAATTTTTTTCACCGTAATCCTGAATAAATGTACTGTACTTGCTCACTTTTTTGTAAAAAAAGATCAGCTTTTTTTTTTTTTACCTCAGTTTCTTTCATTTTTTCTCATAGAAATATAATTTTTATGGTAAATGTTACAGAGAAAAAGTTATAGGGAAATTATTTGGCACCATTTTGGTGTAAAAAAAATTACTGCAGGTCAATTAGGGTCCATTTTACAGAACATGAAAGAAAATTATCTTACCCTCGAGCATGGCTCGTAGCACACTGACTGGGACAGTGGGGTGACGCTGGGTGTGGAGTGGGATAAGCTCGGTGGAGGGATACATGGAGACGCAAGTAGTACTATGTTCTCACCACAAAAAACATTCCATAAAAAAAAAAACAGGGTTCATTTCGTTTGACGCAACCGGCGTCAAATGGTAACAAGCAGTTGAAATGTGCGCAGACACAGCCTATGTCAAATGGTAACTAGTACATGAAATCTGCACTGCACCCATAAACACCAAAAGGTTAAAGACCATATTACTCACCAACTTTTCTTCTTACAAATGAAAGTATTCCCAGGTCTGTAGGTCGTTGCGTCGATGAGTAATAACATGAGGAAGAGAACTAATTTTTGGCTCAAGGGCAGGATGTGTTCATGCATCTGCCTGTGGCGCCGACTATGCCTTTGCTCTCAACGTGATAACTTCTCCATTACTAGATGAACTAGACACAGTGGTGGCCATGGCACACCCTACGGCACTATCACTGAGCCATTTCCTAGTATTCTTGGAAATAAGCTTGGCAGGGGCGGATAAGGCAAAAGTCCACGTGAAGCAGGAATGGAATCAGGTGAGAAGGTGTAAGAAAATATTGTCTTACACCTGGTAAAGTCACAGAGATGACTGAGGCATGGTTGGCTCAGTTGGCTGGATTCTCTCCCTAGCTTATGGTGACGAGACAAAGTGGCAACCACTTCAAACTGTGGCGCAAAAACAATAGCGGTTCCTACCAACACCCAGCAGTAACCTGGTGTATGTTTGCTGTCGGTCTATACCAACACCTGGCAGTTAGGAGTTAAACGAGATACAGTATATGCTGATACTGTGAAGACTATAAAATTTATGCTAATACAGCAGAAATTATCAATGTCGATACTGTATATTTAATTTCCTTGTATCCCAAAACTCGCACGTGGCTAAGTATCCTACATGTAAAAAATGAAAAAATGTGAATGCTTAACATTTTTAACCTGACAGTGACCATTTTCAAATAGGCTTAAATTCATCATGACAATGATATCTTAGTCACCTACCCATTATCACTTGGCTACAATCCTCAACAGCAGCAGAAAGAAGAAAACACAAATATAAATTCTTTGTTATAAGGTATAATGTTATGGAGCTACCAAATGCAGTTCAAGATAAGCTAATTGCAAGTAGCTTTGCTAAATTTTTCAATTCTGTAACAGCATTACAAATGCAATACAGGTACAAATATTGAAATATTAATGTACCTAATAATCTGACTGTCACATTATGTGTGTTAACTGATTTCTAATTTACAGTCTGATGGTAGAGGATAGGGTCACATTTAGGCAATACATCTATGGCCACCCCTTCTGGGATTACGGGATCAGGCTATAGGCGGGTAGACTGAAGTAACGTTACCTATATAAAACAAAAATTGACTAAAAAACTGGTTCAGTAGTACTGCAAGACAACTTACTGCTCGAAGTCCAGTAACTGACGAAATGTTGACGATGTTCCCTTTCCTTTTTAGGATGTGAGGCAAAGCCAACTTTGTCATTAGGAAAGGAGAGCGTGTGTTTATGTTCATCTGCCTGTCATAGTCCTCCATTGAAATTGACTCAATGTCACCAGTCATCAAGATCCCTGAAAATTATATCATATTTCTAATTCAGTTATGCATAAAATGCACAAAACTGTACAGGCAGTCCCCAACTTACAAAAATAATTGGTTCTTAAAGGTCTTTCGTATGTCGTTTTTATTCATAAGTCCATCTCTCTCTCTCTCTCTCTCTCTCTCTCTCTCTCTCTCTCTCTCTCTCCAACCCAACCCTAATCCCATAATTACTAAGGACACGAAGGTTCTTTCTCTCTTTCCCATCGCCTTTCTACAGCATACCTAATTCTGTGCTATCCTCTCTCTCTCTCTCTTCAACCCAAACCTAATCCCATGATTACTGAGGTTGCAAAATTCTTTCCCTCTACCCCATCACCTTTCTACTCCATACCTACTTCTGTGCTATCATCTCTCTCTCTCTCTTTCTCCCAGATTAACTCGCCGCATCCCGGCCGATTTTTCACCAATGACCCCCCCCCTCCATCCTGGAAGGTTTTTTTTTTTTTTTTGCTAAAACCTCCACTTTTTATGAGAAACAATGGCAAATCACAAAAAAAGTGCTTACCTGAGCTTAGAAGTGGGCAATACAGGTGACCCTTTAGACACCTGGTACCGTGTTCTCTGGAGCCGTGCTGCGGCTGTCGTGCTTTCTATGGTAGCGGTAACTATTGCAAACCACTCAGAATAGGTAGGTATTCGTTCATTTGGTATTAATTTATATGTAATACAAGAATATACTGATTTCCACACAACAGTATAGACGATATAAGCATAAGTTCACTCACCAAAGACATCAACATACTCCACTTTCCTTGGCGATGTTACTGCCTCATCACTTCTGCTCATTTCTTCTTCTGGTGCCATGTAATCTTTGTCCTCCACATCGGGAATCACTAATGCTTTGAATTTCGTCGTCAGAGAGACTGTGATGCGACACGTCTTTACTGGCCAGGTCACTACTAACATGTGAGTTGCCAAGAAAATGGCATGCAGTGGGGGGGGGGGTCATGTGGGGTCAGGCAGTGTTGCTGCCTGGTGGCAGGTAGAGGAAAGTTTCCCACATATGCCTACCAAAATTTACCCGTGAAACTTGAAAAATGTTCAAGTGATGGAGCTCGCAATTGCATAACGTACTGATACGTCGATGGGTGTGAGCGTGAAAGAAGGTTGTAACGTATCCACATGTTAACGGGACGCGGCGGGTTAAAGCCCATTATTGTCTCCACTCCTCTACCCTTCCCTGAACTGCAATTATTACCTCACCTCCCTGTCAGTGTCATCACCTGACTCCATCCTTCCTTGCTATGACTCACCTGCCCCACACACACACACACACACAAATACATTTTTTCGTATTTATGTATTTTTCGTTTGTAAGTAGGGGTTTGACTGTACTATATTTGTGCAAATACGGAGGTTATCAATAAAATGCAAACTCAATCCGGAAAGTTCTGAGCACAGTCATTATTGTTTGAGAAAGTTAATGTGTGCAGTAACCTCTTTCTATAAGGATTTGTTTCTTTGTGTAAAAGGGGGAGAAGACAGCACCACTAGCATATGCAACATCTGCATTTAGCCTTCAATCTAAAACTGAACCTCAAAAAGAATGAAAGCTGTCTGAAGTAACTCCATCTTTTACAGCAGTACAGTACTATGCTAATTTATTGAGGAATTAACATCTTTTTAAAAATAATTCTTACAGTGTACAGTTTTTGCACAGCTACAGATACAATATTAGAGATATGCAACATACCAGCACTATTCACCAATATATCAAGGTGACCAAAATGTGACACCGTTTCACTGACCACACGTTCACAATCCTTGTCTACACTCAAATCAGCAATTATAGACAGGACCTGAAAAATAATATATATATAATTAAACCCAAATTATATAATATTTACAAGCATTGTTCTGTTGCAGCAGATATGATAAAGTTACAAAATAATGAAAGATAAGAGTAGCAATATGTCAGCAACTGTGTGAGGGCACTAAATATTAAGAGTACAATACAATACTGCTATGATAATGAGACTAAACTTACATTATGTAGAATGCCCCATATACATGCTGCAACACAAAGCAGTACTACTGTATATAAATGACATACCATGGTCATGAATTAAACACTGTGAATGTGCAATGACATTCTTAGTAAAAGGAAGCTGTTGGATTATGGTATCTTAAAACTTGGTGTTCTAAGAGTCTACAGTATATGAATTAGCTGTTTAGCCATACAGAATGGGCTGTATAACCAATAATCAGTCACACTACTCACATTTATTTATTTATTTATTTATTTATTTATTTTTATTTATTTATTTTTTACTGTGTCTGACTCTGGGCATAGGCTTCACAACCTGCTATCAAGGCCCAGCAGTCCTCCTACATACCATACACCTCTAAGTTGCTGTTCTTGCCTACCTAACTGTTCTTACCTCCTAACTGTATCTTTACAGGAATGAGTCAAACTCATATTGTCCTGTGTCTTAAACCATTTTTGTCATACATCTCAGTAAATTTATGAACTGTTTTGACACACACTATTTCACTCGGTAGTGCATTCCATTGATCAATTGCCCTATTTGGGAAACTAAATTTCCTTACGTCTTTATCACCTCTCTTTTTATGCAGTTTTTTGCAGTGTCCTCTTGCTGATACTTCCCCATAGGTTATATATTCATTTATGTCTGTTTTCTCTTTCCCTGATATGCATTTATATAGCATAATCATCCTTTTTTTCATCTCTCCTGTAGTGTTGGCAGATTAAATTTTTCTAATCTTTCTTCATAGCTTAGATCCCTTAAACTTGGTACCCATCTTATAGCAGCCCTTTGAACTTTTTCAATCCTATCTATGTGTTTCTTGAGATAAGGATTCCTGACTACTGATGCTTACTCCAGAGTTGGTCTGATGAAAGATGTTATTATCTTCTTCAGCATTTCTTCATTAATGTACGTGAATGCCATTCTCATATTTAAAAGCAGTGTATACATGTTCTGTACCTTTTCATTTATGTGGTCAGCTGGAGATAGTCTGTTACTGATAATCACATCTAAATCCTTCTCTCTTTCTGATGTGTGTAGGGTTTTACTGCCTAATTTATAATCCCAATCTGGTCTTTTCCCACTTTTACCAAACTTGATTACATGACACTTGTCCACACTGAATTCCATCTGCCATGTATTACTCCATTCATGAAGTTCATTTAATTCTTCTTGTAGCTCTTTACAAGAGTCTATGTTTGTAATTCTCCTTTGCATTTCTGCATCATCGGCAAACATATTTAAATAGCTTTCATTTCCAATATTATTATCTGTGTCATTTATATACACTAAAAACATAATTGGTGCCAGAACTGAGCCCTGTGGAACTTCGCTAGTTACTTCCCTCCATGATGAGTAATTTCCCCTTCGTACTGTTCTCATTTTCCTTTTTCTGAGAAAATCTTGCATCCAACAGTACAGATTGCCTCAGATTCCTCCTTGATGGTACAGTTTCCATAAAAGTCTTTGGTGCGGTACTCTGTCAAATGCTTTCTTAAAATCTAGATAGATACTGTCCACCCATCCTTCTCTTTTCTGTAATGTTTCTGCAACTCTGTCATAGTAGCTTAATAAATTAGTAACACATGATTCTCCCTTTCTGAAACCAAATTGCCTTTCTGTTATCATATTGTGTTCTTCTAGATGGTTTACCCAAACTTTTCTTATCAGCTTTTCCAGTATCTTACTTACAACACTGGATAGTGATACTGGTCAGTATTTAAGTGGATTTTGTCTATTCCCTTTCTTGAATAAGGGGACAATGTTTGCTTTCTTCCAGACATCTGGTAGTTTACCTTGACCCAAGGATTCCTTGAATATTAATGATAATGGTCTACTTAACCCCTATACACATTCATGTGTGTGTGTGTGTGTGTGTGTGTGTGTGTGTGTGTGTGTGTGTGTTCATTTTTTAAATCTGGGATGAGAAAATGTGTATTATAAGGTATGCTCACTCAGTGCCTAAAACTATCTATCTATTTATTGCCAGACGCCTTAATCCCGTAAGGAGTGGCCACAAACAAACCTCCTCCAAGTCACTCTGTCCCCTACCATTTCACTGCACTACTTACAGCTCACACCCCCCTCTCTCATATACCTCTCCACTCCATCCTTCCATCACATCCTTGTCCTCCCCCTCCCTCTCCCCCCCCTCCACCTCACTCACATATACTCTCCTCATCAGTCTCTCACTCTCCATCCTCTCCACATGGCCAAACCACCTTAATGTGTTTCTCCTAATGCTTCCTATCACATCCACATCCACACCACAATGCTCCTTCACTTCCTCATTTGTCAGTCTGTCTCTCCATGTGACTCCACATGCTCCTCACAAATAACTCATTTCCACTGCTCTCACTCTTGACTTCTGTCCCTCCAATAAGGTCCAAGCTTCACTTCCATATGTTAGAGTTGGTATCACAATACTGTCATGTAGTAGCTTTTTCACTTCCATGCTCACTTCCCTGTTTCTTATCACTGCTTTCAAGGAACTAGCAACCTTTCTTCCCTGCTGCACCCTTTCAAGCACTTCACACTCTAAACTTCCATCCTTACTCATCACACTACTCAAGTACTTAAATGCACTCACATTCTCCATATCCTTCCCATCCAATCTCACTGTACATTCACTGACTTCACTTCTCTCAAAGACCATCACTTTACTCTTCCCCACATTCACCATTAGATTCCGTTTCTTACACACACTCCCAAACTCATCTACTATGCCTTGCAGCTCTCCTTCGTCTTCATTCAACAACACAGTATCATCTGCAAACAACAGTACAGGGAGTTTCCAAAAACTGCCCTCTCTCATTAGGGCCACTTCAACATCCACTGCCTTACCTTGTATCTCTTTTATAACCCCATCCATATAGAGACTGAACAACCTTGGAGACATGACACATCCTTGTTTCACTCCAACCTTCAAACAGAAAAATTCACTCAGTTCACCATTCACATGCACTGCAGCCTTAGCACCCACATACATACTCTTCACAGCCTTCAACAACTTCCCATCCACTCCATATATCCTTAATACTTTCCACAATCCGTGTCTATCCACCCTGTCATATGCTTTCTCCAAATCCATGAAGGCTGCATACAACTTCTTTCCCTTCTCTAGAAACATTTCCACTAAAGATCTAAGAATGAATATTTGATCTACACAACCTTTTCCCTTCCTAAACCCTCCCTGTTCTTCTTCAACTAATTCCTCTGTTATTTCTTTAACTCTGTCAATAAGTATCCTACCATATACTTTTCCTGTTACACTAACAAGGCAAATGCCCCTATGACTGCCACACACTTCTTTTTCCCCTTTTTCTTTGTACAGGGGAATAATTATACTTGACTTCCAATCCTCTGCGACTTTAGCTTCCTTCCAGGCCAATCTGCATACCTTCCACATCCATTCTGTTACTATCTCCCCCATGCTTCAGCATTTCACCACACACTCCATCAATTCCTAGGGCTTTCCCCATTTTAACTTTCTTCATTGCTTCCACAACTTCCATCCTGCTGATTTCTTCCTCTCTTCTCACATCCCTCCTTCTCCCAGCCATTCCCCAGCCACTTATACTTACATTACTTTCACTTTCTATGTTCAACAATTTATTAAAGTGTTCTCTCCATCTGCTCACTTTTTCTCCCTTCTCCACTAGTAATCTACGATGTTTCTCTTTCACTCCCCAACTACTTTGCCACCCTGTCTAATTCTCTTTACTTCTTTCCAGAACATTTTCATACATTCTCTCCACTTTACACTCAAATTCCTTCCAAATTCCTCATCCGCTCTGTTCTTACTCTCTCTTACTAATCTTTTCACCCCTCACTTCCTTTCTACATATAACTCTTTCTTCCGTCTCTCAACTTCTTCCACGCCCCTGTTTCTCATCCACTCACTATATGCTTTCTTCTATTGTGCCACAGCCTCTCTCACCTCATCAGTCCACCATGCTGTTCCCTTCACACCCTTTCGTCTTCTCTTCACCCTACACACCACCTCACATGCTGCACAGATTTCTTCTGTCAATATCTTGCACAACTTCCACATCTCCCATCTGCTCCAATCTATATTTACCCAATCGCTCCTCCACTTCCCTCTTACATTCTGCCTTTTTTCCATCCTCTTGTAACTTTTCTACCCTCCTTGTAAGAACTACCTCCTCCTGTCCTTCCCTTCTTCTATTTCTCCATTTTGCTTGGACTTTGATTCTGACCACCACCACATGGTGGTTCAAAAGTCCACTCCCCCAACCTCTATATACTCTTGCATCCATTGCACACCTTCTCATCCTTTCATCCACACACACATAATCAATCATTGCCTTCCATTCATTCAGTTCACCATCCACCCTTCTCGTCACTCGCCACATATACCTACGGATCATTTTGTGCCTGAAGAGGGTATTAGCTATCACCAACCCCATCCCAGGAAAAACGTCCACTAAAGCACTGCCATTGTCATCCATCTCTGCAGGCACATCCCACTCACCAACTACTCCCTCCACCTTCACATTCCCTACTTTTCCATTCATATCTCCAATCAAAAACACTCTCTCATTCCTTTCAAACTTTTCCAAGCAAGCTTCCACATTTGTCCAGAACTCTTCTCTCACTCTGCTTGCACGATCTTGCGCTGGCACATACACTCACACAATCGCCCACATTTGTAGGCCAGCTTTCACTCTTACCCACACAATCCTTGAGCCAACTGATCCATACACTCTTATATTCTCCTTCCATCACATACACACTCCTTCTTTTGCCCTCTCATTCTCACCTACTCCCGCACATATACCCCATCCATACTCCCATTCCCTCACAATCTCACCTCTCCATTTAATTTCAGTTAATCCACATACATCCGCTTTCACATCCTCAAGCACCTGTACAATCTCCCTTTCTTTCACCTCATCATTTGCACCCCTTACATTCCAAGTCGCCATCCGTATCGTGTCCTTTGTTCGGTCCTTAGTTGTCACCTGTTAGATAGTTGTTTTCCAGGGAAGGGCACTAACCTTCCACCAACCCACTTGTGTCATGTAGGGAACATGTGTTGGTTGGTTATAAGGATACCACCCAGCATTGTAAATGCTTTCCTGGTTTACAGGAAATCATTTGGCTTGCCACGCAGTGTAGAGCTAACCCAACAACAGGGTATCACTACACCAAGTTGGTGGATGATGGGCACCCCCACCTACCATAAAACTAATAAAAAACCTAAACCTACCTAAAACTAATAAAATTAATACCTATGTTTCAATTTTCACCAAAATCAAATCTCAGTGTCCACCAATATTGACTTATTATACTTTCCTGCTTGATGTATAGTTCATCTCAAAAGTACATTCCCCTTGGATCAATCTGATACTACGAAACAAAGGATACTGCAAAATGCCTACTGACCCTACCTAACAGCAACCCAACTTTATATCTTGTTTATTAGTAATATTTCCTATCAAATCAATTAGTTTTAGTATTTTCTGCACATTTACAAGAAAATGCCATAGATTAATACTTTTGGGACATCATGAACTGTAATCATTGAGGATATCATTGGGCCCCTTGTTCAGGATACTTTTTTGACTGAATTTACATCATCATCATCATCATCTGGACCTTCTTTCCCACCCTAGGGCATGGTGAGGATGAACAAAGTCCAGACAGCCCAAGTTTGCCCAATCCAATGGGCCATGCTGAATTTACAATGGCACCAAATTCCTGCCAACAGATACCATATAATATGAGGCCTGATCAAAAAGAATCCGACCATAGGCAATATATTTCTACCCGTCCCTGCCCCGGAGGGGCTCGGGGATGGGTATTGTTATCACTCAGTTTGTCTGTTTGTTTATCTGTCTGTCTGTTAACAACTTTAGACAAAAACTACTGCTGCAATTTTGACTAAAATTAAAGGGATGATGGGCTATGGCCTTGTGAACATCTGACTACATTTTAAGCCAAACTGGGCCATGGCCTAGGCTATGGGGGGGGGAATAAAAAATAAAAATAAAAATAAATAAATTTCTTCGCCTTAACTCCTTTCAAATTCGTTATAATGACGTGGAACCAAACCCTAAGGGTGCACCCTTCAAATCTGCATCTTATAACATGTCCCATTACATCAGGGGAGTCACTCCCCAATTAGCAGTAGGGGGTCAATGTCAGGGGGTCAGGCCTAAAATTTCAAATGGGCATAAAATCATCAATTTTCACTCAATTTACTCCAAATTTGATATGTGACATCTTTAAATAGATATCCTGTTGTGTTTATACATCAATACCAAAATGACTGCTGGGGATGGGTTTGCTGTGCCTTGACACCACTTCTTGATTTCTCATGAAACTGTAAAGGCAAGAGGATATGACTGAGAGGAATGTGACCTTGAACTGTTATGTGCATGCTTCAGCATGTTCCGTGGTGCCATCCAGCCCAGTTGTTGCCGAGCAACCTATGGTTTTGGACACGTTATTCTTTCTTGTTGCATTATTGTTTTGTGCTGTGATGACTAAGGAAATCGAGTAACGTTACTGCATCAAATTTTGTTTAAAAATAAAAATCTGGTAACATGGAATGTAAGGGGTGTGAATGATGAAGTGAAAGAGTAAGAGCTTGTCCAGGTGCCTGAGGGTCCAAAAATGGATGCATGTGAAATAATCAAAACTAAATGGAGAGGTGAGAGTGTGAGAGAATGGGAGTATGGATGGGGTATATGCAGGGCAGTGGGTGAGAGAGAGCAAAAGAAGGAGTGTGTGTTATTGTGTGCAAGAAATGGAAGGAGAATATAAGAGTGTATGGATGCTCAAGGATTGTGTGGGTAAGACTGAAAGTTGGACTACAAACGTGGGTGATTGTGTGTGTGTGTATGCACCTATGCAAGAATGTGCAAGCAGAGTGAAAGAAGAGTTCTGGACAAATGTAGAAGAGTGCTTGGAAAAGTTTGAAAGGAATGATAGAGCATTTTTGATGGGAGATATGAATGGAAAAGTAGAGAATGTGGGTATGGATGGAGAAGTTGGTGAGTGGGGTGTGCTTGCAGATGTGGACGAGACTGGCAGTGTTCTACTGGACATTTGTGCTGGGAAGGGGTTGGTGATAGCCAATACCCTCTTTAGACATTCAAGGATTGTGTGGGTAAGACTGAAAGTTGGACTACAAACGTGGGTGATTGTGTGTGTGTGTATGCACCTATGCAAGAATGTGCAAGCAGAGTGAAAGAAGAGTTCTGGACAAATGCAGAAGAGTGCTTGGAAAAGTTTGAAAGGAATGATAGAGCATTTTTGATGGGAGATATGAATGGAAAAGTAGAGAATGTGGGTATGGATGGAGAAGTTGGTGAGTGGGGTGTGCTTGCAGATGTGGACGAGACTGGCAGTGTTCTACTGGACATTTGTGCTGGGAAGGGGTTGGTGATAGCCAATACCCTCTTTAGACACAAAATGATCCACAGTTATATGTGGTGAGTGATGAGAAGGGTGGGTGGTGAACTGAATTAATGGGAGGCAATGACTGATTATGTGTGTGTGGATGACAGAATGAGAAGGTGTGTAATGGATGCAAGAGCTTATAGAGGCTGGGGGAGTGGACTTTCTGACCACCACTTGGTAGAGGTGAAAGTCAAGGTTCAAAAGGGGGAAGGACAGGAGGAAGTAATTCATAAATATAAGGTAGAAAGGTTGCAAGAGGACGGAAAAAGACAGAATATAAGAGAGAAGTGGATGAGCGATTGGGTAAATGCGATTTTTGCTAATGGGAGAGGTGGAAGGTGTGTGCAAGACATTCACAGAAGAAATCTGTGCTGCATATGAGGTGGTGCATGGGGCAAAGGAACAGCATGGCAGAATGAAGAGGTGAGACAGGCTGTGGCACAAACAAAGAAAACATATAGCAGGTGGATGAGAAACAGGGGCATGGAGGAAGCTCAGAGACAGAAGAGAGAGTTATATGTAGAGAGGAAGAGAAAGGTGAAAAGATTAAGAGTCCGAAGAGAGTGGATGAGGAATTGGAAGGAATCTGAGTGTAAAGTGGAGGGAATGTAAGAAAATGTTTTAGAAAGAGGTAAAGAGAGTTAGACAGGGTGATAAAGAAGTTAGTCTAGGAGTGAATGATGAAAATGGTAATCTGTTAGTGGAGAAGGGAGAAAAAGTGACCAGATGGAGAGAACACTTTATGGAATTGCTGAACATAGGGAATGAAAGTAATGCAAGTATAAGTGGCTGGTGAATGGCTGGGAGATGGAGGGATGTGAGAAGGAAGAAATCAGTAGAATGGAAGTTGTGAAACCAATGAAGAAAGCCAAAATGGGGAAAGTCCCAGGACTATTGGAGTGTGTGGTTAAATGCTGAAGCATGGGGGAGAGATAGTAACAGAATGGATATGGAATCTATGCACACTGGCCTGGGAGAAAGGTAGTGTCCCAGAGGACTGGAAGCCAGGAATTATTATTCCCCTGAAAAAGGAAGAGCGAAAAAAAGAAGTGTGTGTTAATCACAGGGGTATCTGTCTTCTTTGTGTAATATGAAAAGAATATGGTAGGACACTTATTGACAGAGTTATGGAAATAACAGAGGAATTAGCTGGAGAAGAACAGGGAGGTTTTAGGAGGGGATAGGGTTATGTAGATCAGATATTCATTCTCAGGTCTATGATGGAAAAGTTTCTAGAGAAGGGAAAGAAGTTGCATGCAGCCCTCATGGATTTGGAAAAAGGATATGACAGGGTGAACAGACAAGGAATGTGGAAAGTATTAAGAATACATGGAGTGGATGGGAAGTTGCTGAATACCATGACAAGTATATATGAGGATGCTAAGGTTGCAGTGCATGTGGACAGTGAACTGAGCGAATTTTTTTCTGTTTGGATGTGCAGTGCGTCCCAGCATGCAAGGCCTGGGGGGGCTGGGTTTACAATGGAAGAGTTGAGAGGTAGGATGGGACTGGAGTGTATTGGTGTTGTGATGAGGAGAGGTAGGCTGAGGTGGTTTGGACATGTGGAGAGGATGGGGGATGATAATTGGGTACAGAGGGTGAGAAGTGTTAATATTGAGGGAGGGGTTGGGAGGGGTAGACCGAGAAAGACATGGGACGAGGTCATTAAGTGTGACTTAAGGGTTAAGGGACTGAACAGGGAGGCTGCCAGGGATCGAGCAGAGTGGAGAGCCGCCATTAGGTGACCAAGGCCGACGCATGCAAGCATGTTGGAGCCTTCAAAAACGAACGAAACGAACAAAACATCTCCATTCATATTCACCAGGGTGCAAGCACCCACATACATAGCCATAACCACTCTACCCAGTCACTCCTTGATCCCAAGTTTTCTCATTGCCCATTTCATCACTCCTAATGACCCTGTCACAGGCCTTCCCTGATCAACAAAAATAAAGCACAGCTTCCATTTCTTTGCTACAGATTTTTCCTAAGGCTGATGGATAATGAGTATGGCATCAGTGGTCCCTCTGCTTAGCATAAATCCAAACTGCATCTGATCAATACTCACTCTTTCCCTTATCATACCTTCTAGGACTCTCTCCACTACCTTCAGTATCTGGTCCAAAAGTTTTATGCCTATATTATTTCCTCTTTCCAGGGCATTGTCCTTCCTCATGGACACATTTACAGTCACACTGTTCAGCCAGTTATCTAGGACAACACACTCATATATAATCATATTTATCAAATCAGAACTTAACCCACTCCCGTGTCTCCGGAGATCTTCAGCAATTCAGCAGTCAAACCAAACACACCCACTGCGATCCCCAACCGCATCCTGCCTATTGCCCAGCTCACAGTAGCAGCATCACTTAAAGGCCAAAGGCCATACACTAGATCTGCAAACTTATAACCTTCCCCATTCCAGTCAAACTCCACATTCAGCAACTGGTTATAATACTCTCTCTTCAGGCATCTTTAATATCCTCACTGTCCACCACTACTATGATATCCCTGTTTTCCCTCTTCATCTGATTTGTCACCTTAAACACCATATTCTACCATATTCTTCCTTTCAGCACTAATTAGGTTATCTAGTAGAAGTCTCCGTGACTCAGACTTTGCCCTGTATACCTCCTTTCTAGCCCTGCACTTGGCAGCCATGTATTCCTCTGTTACCACCCATTTTCCATTCCTGAAAAGGTCTTCTTTTCTCTTTAACTGCGATATCTACACTCTTATCCCACCACCATATTGCCTTATGTCTTGGAGGGCCACTTGTCCATCTACACATTGAATCGGTAACTCTCAAAAGATTGTTCTTGATAGAGCTCCATGCTGTTCATTAACACTTCTGCCAACAGCTCCTTGTTCAGCCAACACTCTACTCATCTCGCTATACAAGGCATCCCTTACTGCTTGATTTTTCAACTTCCATATTTTCCTCCTGAGTTCATAGGTTCTCTTCTTCACGATGTCACATATCAGTAATTTGTGTTGCTGCACACATTCTTCATTCCCTATAACTGTTAACATCCCTCATCAACCTCCTATCAGCCCTCCTGACAAGAAAATTGTCAATCTGGCAACTATTTTCCCCAGACTCATATATAATAAACTTACTCTCTCCTTTCCTAAAATGTGTGTTGTGCACAATCTTTACCTCACCAAATCTGAGTATCCTTTCCCCTTCCATATTGTTTGTCTATCTATCTCTCTATAGCCTGACACCCTAATCCCCCAAAAGGTGGCTGCAGACAAAATGCCTCCAAGTGCTCTGTCAACCACCTTTTGACTGCCCTCCCCCCAACTCACTTACCCCTCCCTCATATACCTCTCAACTCCATCCCTCCACCTCATCCTCAGTCTCCCCCTCACCCTCCCTCCCTCCACTTCACCCACATACACCCTCTTAGTCAGTCTTTCATTCTCCATTCTCTCCACATGTCCAAACCACATCAGTGTATTTCTCCTAATTTTCTCAATCACATCCACATCCACCCCACAACATTCTTTCACTTTCTCATTCATCAACCTATCCCTCTATGTCACTCCATATGCTTCTCTCAGGTAACTCATTTCCACTGCTCTTACTCTTGTCTTGTTTCCCTCTAGCAAGGCCCACACCTTGCTTCCATACGTCAGGGTAGGGATCACAATACTATCATGCACTGACTTCTTAACTTCCATACTCACCTCCCTATTTTTCATCACCGCTTTCAGTGAACCAACAACCTTCCTTCCGTGCTGTACCCTTTCAAGCACTTCATCTCCAAAACTTCCATCCTTACTCATTGCACTACCCAAGTACTTGAATGCACTCACATTCTCCATATCCTCACCATCCAACCTCACTGTGCATTCTGTGACTTCATCCCTCTCAAACGCCATAACTTTACTCTTGTTTATATTAACTTTCAGATTCCTCTTCCTACACACTGTCCCAAACTCATTCACCAAACCTTGCAACTCCCATTCATCTTCACTCAACGATACTGTAACATCAGCAAACAGTAACACTGGAATTTTCCACACCTCACCCTCATTCATTAGAGCCACCCCTACATCCACTGCCCTACCTTGCACCTCCTTCACAACCCCATCCATGAATATATTAAACAGCCATGGAGACATCACACATCCATATTTCAGTCCCAAATTTATATAAAAGAACTCACTCAGCTCACCATCCACTCGCACCATAGCCCTATCTCCCTCGTACATACTCTTCACAGCACTCGACAGTTTCCCATCCACTCCATATATTCTTAATACCTTCCACGTACCTTGCCTATTTACTCTGTCATATGCTTTCTCCAAGTCCATGAAGGCACCATACACTTTCTTTCCCTTCTCTAGATACTTTTCCACTAAATATCTAAGAACAAATATCTGACCTACACACCCTTTTCCCTTCCTAAATCCCTCTTGTTCTTCTCCAACTAGCTCCTCTGTTATATCCATAACCCTATCAGTAAGTATTCTACCATATATTTTTCCAATCACACTTAGAAGGCAAATACCCCTGTGGTTACCACATGCTTCGCTCTCCCTTTTTCCTTTGTATAAAGGAACAATTATACCTGATTTCCAATCCTCTGGAACCCTTCCCTCTTCCCAAGCCAATCTACACAACTTCCATATCCACCATATGTTAATCCCCCAGGTACCCGTTTATATCTAAAGCTGCATCACCCACATCACCATTTAAATACCCACCCAAAACTACAATCTCATAATCTCCCATACCACCAACCAACTGTATCAAGTCATCCAAGCCAGCCTATGGACCATACTTATCAAACTGAAAACATGATTTTTCCAAACAATATTTTCATTTTTATGATCCTTTCATGCACCCTCAATGCATTCATAACACATTCCAACCATTTCTCCTCAACCAGCACACCCAAACAATCATATCTATTTACACTTCCCTGCCAGAACACCTTATATCTGCAGTCTCTCCTGGCAATCATTCAACCTGACCCTCCCAGAAACCTGACTTCCTGTACAAAACCAGCATCCACCTGCCTCCTACTCAGCATCTCCACTATTTTCCTCACTCTTTGCTTCAAACAGCCCACATTCCACAGTGCCACTCTGAACCCCTGAGGCAATTTAATTTCCACATTTCCTCATCCATCCATTCATCATCCAATCCTGCGTTGCCTCATGAGGAGCATAGAAGCCCGCTAGGCAAGCTGGTCCTGACATTTAAGATTAGAGTGACTATACTGTTTGCATTTGAATGATTCTCTTGTGCCCTGCCTCCTTGGCCCTGCCCACTCACCCGTCAGGAACTCGGCCCAAGTATTCTAAGCCAGTCTTGCCGTGCCAGTGTAGGGTAAACATGTCAGGCGCTGTGACTAATCACAACAACAAAACTTTTATTTAACCCCTTAACTGCAATTATATCTTTTCCATTTAACTAGGAAATATGTTTTGTAGTAAAGGATATTGGATAAAAGTACCAAGGAACATCTTCGGCCTGAAAGGTTTGTGAAATAACGAAAGTTCCCTCTATGAAAATAAAAAGGTATACATTCTACAAAAAACTTAAATGTTCTGACTTTTTGCCTTATATTTGGTATCCACACACACACACACACACACACACACACACACCC
>JAGKTI010000968.1:38824-76834 GCA_018397915.1 Birgus latro | reverse complement strand
ACACACACACACACAAAACTCTTTCCCCTCTATAAGATTTAAATGACTTCACGTGTATAGAATCAATTTTCTTATACGGCATTGTTGGTATAAATATTTATACTGTATAAATAATTATACTGTACTGAGTAGGCGAAGCCAGTGACATTTCGTTTTCCTACTTCTGTATTCGAACCCTCTAATTTTAATGAAATGTAGGAAATAAATAAGGAAAATTACAATATGATTATGAAACTGCGGTAACTTAACAGACATGACAGGTAGATGGCTTAGTATGTTTAACAGAGGCACAGCTGCGATGTGTTATTGCCAAGCTCCGAAGTTTCTTGGCGCCAAAACTCAACTGCTGTCACGGGAGGTGGCAGGCTGCTTCTTTTCAAACTGATTTTGATTCAGTTAGCAAACTTTAGTGCTTCCTTTGTCATACAGAAGTGAATTCAAAGTACATGTAAAAGTAAATAATACAATACTATTTCATAGTTAGGCTCATTATTCTATCAATAAGAAGAGTAATTATCTCAGCCAATCAGCAATGAGTAGAGCTGGAAGAGGGCGGGGCATCAGTAGGGGGCGGGGCACAGGAGAAAGAGTCAAACGCTAACAGTATAGCCTCACTCATCCCTTCGTGGCATTACGTGAGCAATAAACCCCAACCACCCCCTGGATATAAACCTTCACCAGCTCAATCCATTGGAGTGCCTTAATTACTATCTTTTATTTTTGTCAGAAGCTGGGTAAAATAAAGGATGAGACAGACCACAAGCCCCATCCAACCACACATTCGTAAGTCCAGGCATGGGATCTGGGATCTACAGCTCCCCAGCTGTGGCCAGTGGTTGTGGCAGTGGCCTTGAGGCACCCTGCCCTTCCAAGTGTGCCTTGGCACTGTAACTGCCATGCCATTATACACCCAATGATGGGGCAGCTTTGGGGGGCACTACTCCCAGGATTGGGCCCCTCTCTTCTGGGTGGACGTGGTAGCCTGAGAACCACAATGCCCTGCATCCTCCGGCACAGATCCATGTCCCATCCCATCCTGGTTCCAAAAACTGTGCTGGTGGAGCCTGTGCCATGCTTCCACTCAGGTCTGCAATTAGGCAGCTGGAGCAAAGTTTTCTGGCCACATGCACTTGCTGGTGTCAACTTCTGTGACATAGTGGGGTAAGTTGTGTGGTATGGAAAGCACAAGCAGAGTAGTGCATGACACAGAGAAAAGTGTTTGGGAGAGTATGCTTTCTGTGTTAGTGTCACACTGAAAAAGGGTAACAAAGGGGGATGGTCAGGATATCCCAGTCAGCTCTCCCCACCACCGGCATTCCCATTCTCCTTGGAAGTACTGCCCAGATCGGCTGGTTCTATGCCTACTCAGTATCATCCAGTGATGATATATTAATAATAGTGGTAGGTGGGGGCACTCACCATCCACTCACTTGATGTAGTGCTGCTCTCGGGTGTCTGCCCTTTCCTCTCCTCCATCCTTCTTTCCTTCCATCCTATTCTGACTTTCTTTCCTTGACTCCTTCCTCTTTCTTCTGCCTACAGGTGACTTTACACTCCCTCTTCTGTCTATCTTTCCTTCATTCTTTCCTCTTCCTTCTGCCTGTGGGTAACTCTACACTGAGTGACATGCCAAATGGTTTCCTGTACACCAGGAAACCATTTACTATGCTGGGTGGTAACCATATAACCAAATATGGTGCCTGGTGGTTTAGTGGGTAATTAAGGTGCTCCAATCGGGTTGAGCCTGTGTAGGTTTCCATCCAAGGGGTGATTGGGGTTTATTGCTCACGTAATGCCACTCAGGGATGAGTGAGGCTGGTCACTCTCATCTTAAATGTCAGGACCAACTTGCCTAGCCCCGGGTTCCTACGTTCCTCGTGGGGCGACACAGGATTGGATAATGGATGGATGGATGGTGGTTGGGGTTTATTGCTCATGTAATGCCACTCAGGGATGAGTGAGCCTGGTCACTCTCATCATAAAAGTCAGGACCAACTTGCCTAGCCCCAGGCTCCTAAGCTCCTCTGTGGGGACATACAGGATTGAATGATGGATAGATGGATGGATAATCATCATCATCATCATCATCATCATCCAATCTACAAAGCAGACAGAGAAGGACTGTGGAAGGTTTTGCACATGTACGGTGTAGATGGTAAGCTGCTAGGTGCCTTCAAGAGTTTTTATGGTGACAGTGAGGTATGTGCAAAGTAAATGGGCATCTAAGTGATTGGTTCACATTCAGTGTGGGCATGCAACAAGGCTGTGAGATGTCCCCAGGGTTGTTCAATATAAATATATGGATGAGGTGATGGGAGAAGTAAAAACAAGAGTAATGGAGAAAGGGATGGCGTTGGTAATGAATGGTGATAGATGGAATATCTCAAATTTGTTGTATGATGGTGATGCAGTGCTACTTGCAGTACTGGACAAGAGCTTGGTAGACTAGTGCAGTGTTTTGTAGCTATCTGTGAGCATCATGCTTTGACAGTAAATGTAGAAAAGAGTAAAGTGATGGTTATTGAGAGAAAAGGTAACTCCCAGTGTGATGTGGTGAGAATTCAAATACCTGGGTACAGTAATAGAAATGAGAGGAAAATGTGCCAAAGAAGTCGAAAGTAGAGTGACACAAGGGAGGAAAGTAGTTGGTGTTATGATGGCCTTGATAAAAAACAAAGGCTTGAGTGTTGCAGCTGCACGTGGCTTACATGAAGGAGTGTTAGTGCCATCTTTAACATATGGATGTGAGACTATGGTGTGGCATGAAACTGAAATGTCAAGAGTAAGAGCAGTGGAGATGGGACTACTGAGGAATTATGTGGAGTACAGAGAGTGGGTAGGATATGGATCAATGTGATTTGTGAAAGATGCCAAGTGAGAAAGTCTGTGGACACCAGAATCGAACAGAGTGTACTGAGATGGTTTGGCCATGTGGAGAGAATGGATGACAACAGAATGGTGAAAAAGGTATATCTGAGCGAATCTGAAGGAGGAAGGAGGCAAGGTAGGTCAAGGCGAAGGTGAAGGGATGTGATGCACGAATGTGTGAGGAAGAGAGGTATGGAAGTTGGTGAGGCTAAGGGACTGACAAAAGACCGAGCTGGCTAGATTAATTCTGTGCAGAGAAACGCAGAACCAGGGATTTGGCACCCCTTTTAACGTGACAGCATTCATCTTGAATCTATCAGATAGGTATGTGTGAAGCTACATAACATCGTGAAATTTTTTTTATCTATCTGATGGAGCCAGGATTCCGTGGGCTTCAATGATGAGTGAATCGAAGCATGGCCCACTGAATTGGGCAAACTTGGGCTGTCTGGATGCTGCTACTCCTCACCCTGACCTAGGGTGGGAAAGGAGGTCTGGGTGATGATGTTGATAATAATGAAATAGTGCAGCCTAGCCTTGTTTATCAGAAGTGCCAGTTCTTTGAAAAGAACACTCTAATGCTTGAGACATGTCTGAACCTTTTCAAGAAATGTGACATTATTCATATACAGTACAAACTTTATCAGCAGAAATGGCAACACTGAAACCCTACCTTTCAGTATATGTATCTTTAGTAAGAACAGTGATGAGAAAGATAAAATGCTTAGTAATTATCAGGATCATAAACTTTTAACTCTGCACTAAATTTGGCTTAATAACAGGCTGTTGAGTAACCCTGGACTACTTGGTCAAACAGACCCATTAACCGGGGGCAAGCAACTGCCCCTGAAGGAATATCCCACGCAGTGAATCGATGTTCCCATGCAGTATACAGCATGGCACAGCGAACAGTGTAGTATGATTCCTGGATGGACGTCGCATTTGCATCTCGCCATCCAGTTAACAGGGGCACCACAGTAGGCTCCATATCACCCCATTATTTGGCGATATAATTACCACCCAGTGTTCTATATGGTTACATGGGTTACAGGAAACCATTACTTTTGTCACTCAGTGAAGAGCCACCTGAAGTGGAAAGCAGAATAAGAAAATGTGACAGAAAGGATGTGAGAAATAAGAAGACAGAATGGTAGACACAGGAGCAGAATGATGAAGGAGAAGGAAGAAGTAGGCAGCACTATATCAAGTGAGTGGATGATGATGATGGCCACCACCCACCATCTTTAATTACAGGTGATGTATGGCAATGTTGAAAGAAGATGCTGTACGGCTACCAAAGCTCAATCAACATTCCCATTAAATATGACACTGTATTAACCATCACTTAGTCTGGAGAAGGCCTTTGACAGAGTCCCTAGAAAGGTGGTGAAGTGGGCGATGAGAACTCTTGGAATCGAGGAGCAGTAATACCAGATTATACAATGCTTCTTTGCAATTTCTTTTGGTTTTGTTGATTTGGAGATGGCCTTTGTCAGAGTCCCTAGGGAGGTAGTGAGGTGGGCAATGACAAAGCTTGGAATTGAGGAGTGGCTGGTTAGAGTGGTTACAGCTATGTATGTGAGTGGTCACACCCAGGTAAGAGTGAATGGTGATTTACATGATAAGTTTTCCATGAATGTTGATGTGCATCAGGGGTCTGTCTTGAGCACATTATTATTGACTTCAGAAATGGACTACCACATGAGATGTTGTATGCTGATGACTTGGTGTTAACTGCTGAAAATCAAAAGGAGGCAGAGGAAAAATGTAAGAAGTGGAGAGACGGAATGGGGGACAAGGATTTGAGAGTAAGTGCAGAGAAAACAAAAGTAAAGATATCTAGTGCCAATGGCACAGTACTGCTAGAGGAAAAGTGGCCTTGTGTGGATGGCAACAAGGGTGTGGAATAGGGTGGCCCAAAAATGCACCAAAAAACTTTTTTTCAGATTTATTATTCTCCACAAGGCTACTTCTGTTCCATATCACTTAAAGAGCTTTCATGCAAAAAAATCAAGAAAATCGGCTCATATTTAGTAGTCACTCCCTGGAGGAAAAATATGTGATCCTGATATTATGTTTGATCGTTTAATAAACATATGGCTTGTAACTGCCTGTAACTATCCTAAAACTGCAACAACTATCGAACTAAGCATTGAATAAAGCTTGAGCAGTACTCGGTAGACATACTTATTGTAACATGCGTCTACCACTGCTGCATGCTGCAGCCATCTGCTGGAAACTCTGGCGCAGCCGGAAAAGAATGACGTCCATTCCACAGTGTGCGCTGGGTGGCTCGCTGATGACTCAGTAGTCACTCAGTCACTCAAGTGGATGACTATCTCTCCACACAACAAGACGTATATTGGTGTGCTCTTGATGACTAGTGTGTCGTGACATCGAGCAGTGAAATTTATATTATTATATTAACTGCCAATAATGAGTGGACTTTCTGACCACCACTTGGTGGCGGTCAGAATCAAGGTCCAAACAAAATGGAAGAAGAGAAGAAGGGAAAGACAGAAGGAAGTAGTTCTTACAAGGAGGGTAGAAAAGTTACATGAGGATGGAATAAAGGCTGAATATAAAAGGGAAGTGGAGGAGCAATTGGGTAAATATACATTGAAGCAGATGGGGGACATGGAAGGTGTGCAAGATATTCACAGAAGAAATCTGTGCAGCATGTGAGGTGGTGTGTGGGGTAAAGAGAAGACGAAAGGGAGTTCAGGGAACAGCATGGTGAACTGAAGAGGTGAGAGAGGCAGTGGCACAAAAGAAGAAACCATACAATGAGTGGATGAGGAACAGAGGCACCAAAGAAGCTGAGAGACAGAAGAAAGAGTTATATGTGGAGAGGAGGACAGAGGTGAAAAGATTAGTAAGAGAGAGTAAGAAGAGAGTGGATGAGAAATTTGGAAGGAATTTGAGTGTAAAGTGGAGGGAATGTAAGAAAATGTTCTGGAAAGAGGTAAAGAGAGTTAGACAGGGTGCCAATGAAGTTAGTTGGGGGTGAAAGATAATAATGGTAGATTAGTGGAGAAGGGAGAAAAAGTGAACAGAAGGAGAGAACACTTAATGAATTGTTGAACATAGAGAATGAAAGTAATCCAAGTATAAGTGGCTGGGGAATGGGAGGGAGAAGGAGGGTTGTCAGAAGACAGGAAGAAATCAGCAGGATGGAAGTGGTGGAAGAAATGAAGAAAGTTACAATGGGGAAAGCCCCAGGAATTGATGGCATGTGTGGTGAAATGCTGAAGCATGGAGGAGAGATAATAACAGAATGGATGTGGAAGGTGCACAGACTGGCCTGGAAGGAAGAGTCCCAGAGGATTGGAAGTCAGGTATAATTATTCCCCTGTACAAAGGAAAAGGGGAAAAAGAAGTGTGTGGTAATCACAGGGGCATTTGCCTTCTTAATGTAATAGGAAAAGTATATGGTAGGATACTTATTGACAGAGTGAGGGAAATAACAGAGGAATTAGTTGGAGAAGAACAGGGAGGTTTTAGGAAAGGAAGAGGTTGTGTAGACCAGATATTCATTCTCACACCTTTAGTAGAAAAGCTTCTAGAGAAGGGAAAGAAGTTGTATGTAGCCTTCATGGATTTGGAGAAAGCATATGACAGGGTGGAGAGACAAGGAATGTGGAAAGTATTAAGAATATATATGGAGTAGATGGGAAGTTGATGAAGGCCGTGAAGAGTGTGTATGAGGGTGCTAAGGCTGCAGTACGTGTGGATGGTGAACTGAGAGAATTTTTCCACTTGAAGGTTGGACTGAAACAAGGATGTATCATATCTCCATGGCTGTTCAATCTGTATATGGATCGTTTCGTTTCGTTTCGTTTTTGAAGGCTCCAACATGCTTGCATGCGTCGGCCTTGGTCACTTAATGGCAGCGCTCCATGCTGCTCAATCTTTGTCAGCATCCCTGTTCAGTTCCTTAACCCTTAAGTCACACTTAATGACCTCGTCCCATGTCTTTCTTGGTCTACCCCTCCCAAACCCTCCCCCAATATTAACACTTCTCACCCTCTGCACCCAATTATCATCCCCCATCCTCTCCACATGTCCAAACCACCTCAGCCTACCTCTCCTCAACACAACACCAATACACTCCAGTCCCATCCTACCTCTCAACTCTTCCATCGTAAACCCAGCCCCCCCCAGGCCTTGCACGCAGGGACGCACTGCACATCCACCTAATCTTTGTTATTTCTGTACGTTTAAGCCTGCGAATATCCTCTTCCTTTACTGCCCAGGTCTCACTACCATACAGCATCACACTCCTAATACATGCTGCATACAAAGACCCCTTAACACATAAGGAGAGTCCTATCAATGTCAGGAGAGGCAACAGCTCCCTGAACTTCTTCCAACCACTTCTCACCCTAGCAACCGAGCTAACTCCAGCCCCACCTCCGGCACATGTTATAACATGTCTCCCAAATAACAAAACTCTTCCACACACTCAAGAGACTCACCAGCAAGCTCAATTCTTTCACACCTAACAATCTCCATCTGCTCTCCCCGACATGCCGCACACATAAAATCAGTGTTATCTCGCAGTCTACCTCTAATACCACTACATCTCTTGTGCACCCATTTATCACAAACACTGCACAAGATGGAATTACTTTGCACACCTTTGTGGCAAACTGCACATGACCACTCTCCCTCTCCTCTGATTGTACCGCCACCAACCCAAGGTATCATCACTTGTTTTTTCTGCATTTACCCTTAAGCCCTTGTGCCCCATACCATCTCTCCGCTTCTTAAATCTTTCCTCCGCCTCCTTTTCATTCTCTGCAATCAACACCAAATCATCAGCATACAACATCTCCCATGGGAGTCCATCTCTGAAGCCACGTGAGAGGGCTTCAAGCACCATGATAAACAACAAGGGACTCAAAACTGACCCCTGATGCACACCAACATTCACGGAAAACTCATCACTCAAAACTCCATTCACTCTTACCTGGGTGCGAGCACCCACGTACATGGCCATAACCACCCTAACCAGCCACTCTTCCAACCCTAGCTTTCTCATTGCCCACTTCACCACCTCTCCAGGGACTCTGTCAAAGGCCTTTTCCAAATCAACAAAAGCAAAATACAATTCCCTTTCCTTTCCAATATATTTTTCCTGAAGCTGTCAAACAATGAATATGGCATCAGAGGTCCCCCTGCCTGAGGTTATAAAAGAAATACAAGGTCGGGCAGTGAATGTTGGAGTGGCCCTAGTGAGAGAGGGCAGTGTTTGGAAACTCCCTGTACTGTTGTTTGCAGATGATATTGTGTTGTTGAGTGAAGACGAAGGGGAGCTGCAAGACTTGGTAGATGAGTCTGAGAGAGTGTGTAAGAAACGGAATCTAAAGGTGAATGTAGGGAAGAGTACAGTGATGGTCTTCGAGACGAGTGAAGTCAGTGAATGTACAGTGAGACTGGATGGGGAGGATATGGAGAATGTGAGTGCATTTAAGTACTTGGATAGTGTGATGAGTAAGGATGAAAGTCTAGAGGGTGAAGTGCTTGAAAGGGTGCAGCAGGGAAGGAAGGTTGCTGGTTCCTTAAAAGCAGTGACAAGAAACAGGGAAGTAAGCATGGATGTGGAAAAGCTGCTACATAACAGTACTGTGATACCAACTCTAACGTATGGAAGTGAAGCTTGGACCCTGTTGGAGGGACAGAAGTCAAGAGTGAGAGCAGTGGAAATGAGTTCTCTGAAAGGAGTATGTGGAGTCACATGGAGAGAGACTAACAAATAAGGAAGTGAAGGAGCATTGTGGTGTGGATGTGGATGTGATAGGAAGCGTTACGAGAAACACATTAAGGTGGTTGGGGCATGTGGAGAGGATGGAGAGAGACAGACAGACGAGGAGAGTGTATGTGAGTGAGGTGGAGGGGAGGAGAGGGAGGGGGAGGCCGAAGATGAGATGGAAGGATGGAGTGGAGAGGTATATGAGAGAGGGGGGTGTGAGCTGGGAGAAGGGCAGTGAAATGGCAGGGGATGGAGCGACATGGAGGCGGTTTGTTTGTGGCCACCCCATACGGGATTGAGGAGTCTGGCAATAGATAGATAGATAGAATGACACTTACCAAAAAGTTACTCTGATATTCTGTATTAGGTTTTTATGTTTCACATACCAGGCACTTGTTGATGAATATTTGATTCATTAATAATGGAATATTTCTAATACCAAACACAATGTTTAATAATCACTGTATCCAGCATATGATCATAAGTATCCAGGTATGTGGAGCAAATTGAAACTAATATATAAAATAATGTTCTGGTGAATATTATTATCGATGGTTATAATAAAGCCTTGCTTATCAGTGTGTTCCATTCACAGGTCATGCCTATGACAAGAAGCAGTCCAAAAGTATGGCTTCTGGCCAAGCCTGAGAAAGATGTACTGGAAACTCGCCTGTTAACTAATGCCGATGTTCTCAGTAACTTCATGTTTCACCATCAGAACAGTATTACAATCAGTTGCAGCACAAAGAGTAGCACTGAGAAGGTAATGGTGATCTGGCATAAAGCACGCATACTGACCCAAGGGGTAGTCTCGGGTATCCGCAAGCTCCAGAAGCTTCACAAAGAGTACTGTGTATTGAAGAACAACAGATCATTACCGAAACCAGGGTACCAGGTCAAAGAGCAAAACTTTAATAAAAAAAACTCACAAAACTGTTTGATATTTCTCAAAAGGACACTCTGCTCACTATGGCAAGCGAAGAGGATAAGCAGTTCCTGCAATTACAGCAACAGAATCCTTTAATAAGCGAGAGTATGTCTGGGGTGAACAGAATTTTGGCAAACACGGAGGCTCGTAAGCGGCATAGAAGTGAACAAACCAATGCTCGCAAAGAAAAATGCAAGCTCATTGCACAGCAGATGGAAATGACGGTACCATCCAATTCTATTGACGTTGAAGGCTGTAACGCTTCCTCATCAGCAAAGTCTGAGGATGAATTTCAAAGGCCATCGACGTCCAAACAAATTAGGCAGCAGTGTAAAGCTAAGAAAACCATTGTAACTAAGGAAGTAGCAGTACATACTGCAGCTCATCGCTGACCACCAGAAAAGACTGCCAGTTCCGACAAAAGATGCTGTGATGAAGACAAAGTGATGCATTATTCCTATACTTAGTGTTTTAAGTGTGTTTTTTTTTGCACTCAAAGAATGTCTATGTTTGGAAACGCTGAAAATACATATTTCACTTTTTGTTGAAAATTTGTCGGTCGTGTTTTCAGTTCATTTTTTCAGAATCATGGCATCAGGAGTGACCTCTAAAAATTGTGCATTTCATCAAATTTTTCACAGTACCTTCAATGATGATAAGGAACATATATAGCCTTGTGGAAGTGAACAGTTTCTACTTTTTTTTTGGGGGGGCCACCCTAGTGTGAAAAGGAACTCCATCTTATACAGTATTTGTAATAAGCGGGTGCATTAAAAGATGTAGTGGTATTAGAGGTAGACTGTGAGATAATGCTGATTTTGTGTGTATGGTGTGTTCAGGAGAGATGTAGAGATATCAGGCATGAAATGACTGATCTTACTGGTGAGTCTCTTGAGTGTGTGGAAGAGTTTTATCATTTGGAGGACATGTTGTGTGCTGAAGGTGGGGCTGGAACTAGCTCTGTGGCTAGGGTAAGGAGTGGTTGGAGGAAATTCTGGGAGCTGTTGATTCTCCTGACACAGAGAGCTCTCACTCAGTGCTAAGGGATCTTTGTATGCAGCATGTGTCAGGGGTGTAAGGCTGTATGGTAGTGAGGTAGTAATGGAAGAGGATATTCATAAGCTCAAACATGCACAAATGACAATGATCTGATGGATGAGCATTTCATCCTTGAATGTGAGACCTGGGGGACTAGGTTTACAATTCAGGAATTGAGAGGAAGGATGGGTCGGGCTGTACTGGTGTTATGATGATTGGGGGGGGGGGGGAGACTGATATGGTATGGGCATGTGGAGAGGCAAGAAGATGACAACTGGGTGAGGAAAGTGAGAAGTGTGAACATCAGGGGTAGGGTTGCAAGAGGCAGATGGAAAAAGACCTGGGACAAGGTCACAGAGAAATACCTCAAGGTTAAGGAAATGAAGAGGAAAACTGATGGAGATTGAGCAAAACAGAAAGTTGCCATAAGGTGACCAATGTTGACACATGCAAACATGTTGGAGTCTTAATAAATGATACAATGATAATACAACATTAGCTACACATTTTATTCTCTTCTATGCTTGAGAGGTAAACTGTCAATTCTACAAACGTATAAAACTTGAAAAAATCTTGGTGTAACAACAAAACAAAATGAAAAGAAACCAGTGCTATGAAGGCTACGATGTCACCAAGAATACAGTACTACCAACTGGCCAATAGTTTACCTTCCCTTCTGTCAGCCCAGTCTCAATGCAAAGTTTGGTGACCTCATTCAGGGCTTCTGCATTCCTTCCTGTAATGGCCACATAGCAGCCCTCATGAGCAAAGGCAATTGCACATCCTCTACCAATGCCAGAACTAGCACCTGAAATGACAATATGCATTACTACATCCATACTTAACCCTTTTCAAACCCAAGACTTCATTATTATTATTATTAGGTATATATTTACTACAGCCATGGCTCAGTGGGTTAGAGCGCTCCGCTCTGGCCATAGGGTCGGAGGATTGAATCCACCCAAGGGTCATTGGTAGACATCAGGAAGGGCATCCGCTCATAAAATGCTACACGCTCCAATCCAAAAGTCCTCTATCCAGGAGCAACGCCTTAGCCCTTCGGGGATACCAGGCGTAAAACCAATTTTTTTTTTTTTTTATGGTAAGTGTGGCTGTTCAGATAAGAAACACTGTTTGAAGACACATTAGATACAGCCCTCATTAACCCACCAAGTCCCAACTGCTTTTTTACCCAACCCACCCCCAGAACCTGACCGATTTTCAACTTGTCTTTTTTTGGCTCAAACCTTCGGTTTTGGTGAGAAACATTGAAAATTCATCAAGAAAGCGCTCACCTGAAGTGAAAAATATTCTAAACAGGTAAGAGATCCCTCACCTGACTACCGTTTTTTATCATGCCGTGCTCCATAAAATACGATCCCTATGCGAGGGAAACTTAACCAAAACCACACAGCCTCGTAGATATTTATTGATTTGGTATGAATTTATATGCAGTACAAGAGTATATTGCTTTTCACACAATAATATAGGCAATATAAGCGTTGATCCCTTACCCAATACATCAACATATTGCACCTAACTTGGCAATGTTACCTCCTCATTACTTTTGTTCATTACTAACTCTGGTGCCACATAATCTTTGTCCTCCACATCAGGAATCACTTTCGCCTTGAATTTCGTTGTCAGAGAACTGGCCAGGTCACTGCTAACAGGTGAGTTGCAGGGGGGGGTTGAACAGGGTCAGGCAGTATTGCCGCCTGACTGGGGGTATAGGAAGGTCGCCCATATATCTATCTATTGCCAGACGCCTCAATCCCGCACGAGGTGGCCACAAACAAATCGCCTCCATGTCGCTCTGTCCCCCGCCATTTCACTACCCCGCTCCCAACTCACACCCCCCTCTCTCATATACCTCTCCACTCCATCCCTCCATCTCACCCTCGGCCTCCCCCTCCCTCTCGCCCCCTCCACCTCACTCACATACACTCTCCTTGTCAGTCTTTCACTCTCCATCCTCTCCACATGCCCAAACCACCTTAACATGTTTCTCCTAACGCTTCCTATCACGTCCACAACCACACCACAACGCTCCTTCACTTCCTCATTCGTTAGTCTGTCTCTCCATGTGACTCCACATGCTCCTCTCAAATAACTCATTTCCACTGCTCTCACTCTTGACTTCTGTCCCATATATGCCTACCAAAAATCACCCGCATATCTTGAAAATATGCAAATGACGAACCTTACAACTGACTGACATACAGTGCACGTCAGTGGGTCTGTGTGAAAAAAAGTTGTGACGTGCATTGTACATCAGGGGGACTGGGCAGGTTAAACTCTTCATTATCAGGTGGCTTTCCTACACTGAATATAATCATCTGAAAGACGCAAGACTAAATCAAAATTAGCTATGTCTTTGAACTGATAAGTTTAATGGCTTACAATTATGGTACAGGTAATGAGAAAACTGGTAGGTGGTGGCAACCATCATCTACTCACCTGATGTAGTACTTCTTCCTTCACCTTTATCGTTCTTTTTCTGTGTCTGCCCTCCTCTCTTCCTACTTCTCCCATCTTTCCTGTCACTTTTTATTACTCTTTTTTCCTTTTCTGGTGGCTTTACATTGAGTGACAAGCCTAATGGTTTCCTGTAAGCCAAGAAACGATTTACAATGCTGGGTGGTAACCATAAAACCAACTCACATGTGTTCCATATGTGTCAACAAGTGGGTTGGAGGAGGGCTAGTGTCCCTCCCCGTAAAACCACTACCGTATCTCAAAGACAAATAGCCACCCCTTATGGGATTATGCTATCAGGCTATAGACAGATAGTACTGAGAAACCTTCCTACTAGTACAGAACTGTACTTTCATTTACTGTATTTATTTTTGCCAAGGGTATAGTTTTTATTTATTTTCTTTTTTAATAATGGGTACACAATGCATGTAACATGCACATTCATTTTTTTCCCCATTTCCTATTACACCGATCGCTTGATTATCATGCATAACTGGTACCGAAGATAGTACAGTACGTGATAACAAAGGACACAACAATGGGATTAATCCTAGCTGATATCATGTATCTCAAGTGCAAGGCCAAATTTTCCCCTTTACAACAATTTAGACCCACTACGTACATACATAATTACAGTAAAACCTCAATACAACATACTTCAATAGACCGGAATTCGCTTTTATCGGACTCGAGGGGCTACCGGACCAAATTCCTATACTGTACTGTATATCGGAAAAAGTCCGATAAAGCCAGAAGCAGTCCGGACTGCCTGACCACTTCAGCTATGTTCACCACAATAAGGTAAATAATAGACATATTTATCAGTGTACAATACAGTATTATTATACCATTTGATTAATGTAGTGAAGGTATAACACAGTATAGTACTGAAATAGTAGTAAAAACAGTTTATAAACCATCGGTGCAATCCGGACTAATGTCTGATATATCGGAAACAGTCCGGATTAGCAGGAGAAAGTCCAAATATCACTTTTATCGGAATTTTGCATTTTTCGGAATGGCTTGGGCCCCAAGTAGTCTGTTGTAGTAAAGTCTTACTGTATATACCGTTATGGTAAGTCTCAGAAACATACATAGGCATGGTTAGGTTAACAGAAAGCACTGAACAGAGCACAATAAGGAAGAAACAGATACCACAGACAGACCTGAGATGGGCTTGAAGTAAGGGGTCCTGTAGCTAGAGGATGGAAAGTCAGTGGTCTCCACCACCTGAGATTAACTCCTCGAGTAGGACCTCATCCTTGAATCCCTCAAAACCACCAGAAACAACAGACACTTCACCATCACTGTCAGCAGAAACCAGCTCAAGTGCACAATAGCCATGTTTATAAAGCCAGAAACTGTGTGATAATGCTAAGAGTGCAGATTTTCTGAGGTCATTACAAAAATCTCTATAACCAAGGGAACACTGTATAAGATGCCTACACCCTTAAAAATAACTAATGAATAATGCACATAGATCTGCAGTTGATGTAGCATGCTGTAATCTTAAAGACTCCCAGATGGGATACCATTCAATGTATCAGTGTAAATGGTGTTTTTTTTTTTTTTTAAGAAAAACTTATTTGTCACTCAGAGTAGAGTCATCTAATGATAGCACCCAACATTAGTTTATATTATGTAAGAAGATGGTGGGTTATCTGGAAAATTACCAGTAAAGATTTATAAAGGAAAAATTGAAGACCGTTGAGCGGGAGCTCTCCTAGATTTCCACCAATCCTGCTAAACAGCATTATACAGAAGGCCCCATCAGTGATAACATTTTAGAGGACTAGATAGACAATGGGTTTGGAAGGATGTAAGGTCCTGGTACAGTTCCCCATCAAAATGATTCTCTGGCAGATTGTTCCTCATCATAACTACTTGCCCTCTAGGCGATTCCCCATCATTTTATGAATATGCCGAACATTACTTAGTAAATAACATACCTACTTGTGCATTTTCACGGGAAATTATCAAGGTCTATGTCTGTTCAGTATTACTCATCCATCCATCATCTACTCCTGTGCTGCCTCATGAGTTGCGTAGGACCCTGGGGCTAGGCAAGTTAGTCCTGATATTTAAGATGAGAGTGACCAGCCTCTCATCGCTGAGTGACATTACATGAGCAATAAACCCCAACCACCCCTTGGATATAAACCTGCACCGGCTCAATCCAATTGGAGCACCTTAATTACCCACTAAACCACCAGATGCCATAATGTGGTTATAAGGTTACCACCCAGTGTAGTAAATGGTTTCCTGGTGTACAGGAAGCCATTTAGTTTGTCACTCAGTGTAAAGTCACCCATAGGCAGAAAGAAGAGGAAAGAATGAAGGAAAGAAAGACAGAAGAGGAAGTGTAAAGTCACCCATAGGCAGAAGGAAGAGGAAAGAATGAGGAAAATATAGACAGAAGAGGAAGGATGGAGGGAAGAGAGGAAAGGCAAGTCACCCGAGAGCAGCACTACATCGAGTAAGTGGATGGTGAGTTCCCCCACCTACCATGGTCAATATTATTAACTTTGGAAATTATACTGACATACTTCTGCTGCTCCAATCAGGCTCCTCCCATAATCTGGACAAATGGTAAGATACAGTGAAGCTAACTGACATTTTTTGACACAAATGAATAAGATTCTCAAATTTCCATGTTAATACCACGTTTGTACATTATCCTTGTAATCTAACTGAATATCCTGCACTCAGTGTTATACGGTAATAATACATTTCATTATTGCACATATAATGAGAAAGTTCCTGTTCTCTCAGAACAATGGTCACACTCTGAAGTGTTGTTATCATGAATCGTACTTGACCAAAGACTGGACGGATCTGAACTGCTGTTGCCATTGGTATGGCATCTTGAACCCTCAATGGTTGATTCAAAGCTCCTGCTGGGAACTGGAAGAGAAGCATAGTGTAAGACTGACAGGGGGCGGCATAACTGGAAATCGGGGAAGCACTCACACAGTTGCAAGATAAAGACATCTTCTCATATACTGTATAAGTAAAGAAATTTAGGTTAAACAAGATGACAGTTACACAGCGATTCACACCGTTTTTTTACTGACACGTTCTTAAGAAAAATAATTTTACTACTAGATACATCACACATGATTAACATCTGAGTTCTGAACAAAAATTATTGAAGAGAACAAACAAAATATGCCTACTGTACTCTGTGATATTACAGAAAGTCTCCTGACAGTGTGTTTACTGCCAGTTCCATTGACTGGACATGATGTCAGTACATCAAATAAACTCAAATGCACACAAATTAAAAACTATAAATAAGAGTGGAAGCTTAACTGGAGAGGCATTCAAACATAACTGCGGGGTTTCGCCTTGCAGCCCCCCCCCCCCCAAATGATTACAACCTACCTCACAGAATGTAAACTAAATTGTGCCTTAGATAAAACTGGTACCAAAACAGCATTGTGCAATAAGAGAGTTTGGTAATCATCACACAGTAACGTGATGGCAACGATAGATGTGATCATAAAGAATATCTTTATATACCAGTAAATATTTCACATAAGACAGTCATGTAATACAGGTTAGCAAAATAATGCTCGGTGACTAAATTAAAACACTTCATATTCCACATAATCTATGATATACTTGACATGAAGTGCTGTACAATAATGGGACCCCCTATTTGTAAACATTTTAAAAAACAAGCATTTAAAAAAAAAAGTCCACTATGTCAGATAATCTATAAAAAATAGCAGACGATCCTGTCAATATTTCATTCCAATAGGAAATGCCTTGTATAATGAGATGAGCTGAGTGGTGGCTGAACAGTTAGTCCTCAGTACAGAGCTCTCAAATACAATCCCAGTTAGTCATCAGTACAGAGCTCTCAAATACAATCCCCTGAGAGTTACTGATTCAGTGTTTGGATGAACAAGGGGTCCCCCCATGACATAAAGAAACTTAGTGGTGGGATGAGGGTGTAGAAGATGCAGTTAAAAAGTAACACAGGGACAGCATCAGAAGGGAGGATGGGCTCCTGTTCCTCGGTTTCTAAAGTCTGTGTTATGCAGTTTTATTGTTAGCCTTACCTGTATACAATATCCACATTACCCACACTTTTAATGACAGTAGCTTCTCAGGGCCAGTGGAATATGATTTTTGGACTCCTGTTGGTATTCTTCATCAGCATCCGACCAAAGTAGCATTTTATGGTCGTGAGACTATTCCCCATCAAGACAGTAACACTTGGGTTATTAGAATTATGATTAACTTAAAAGCTACTTGATATGTTTCTGTAGTAAATATAAAAGTGGCAGTTGTTGAGTTTGTACAGACCTTCCTCCAACCCCAACCAGTAGTTTTACAGGTTTGCAGTCTTCACTTACCCTCCACCTTTCAGATCGTCCAGTGACTCATGTCAGGCATGTCCATTCTATTTTGAAGCACGTTCTTCTCTTTGCTACTCCTCCTTGGCACTTCTGCCTTCAGTGGATTCCCTCGAAAGTAGGCATCGTTTTCGTCGTTTTTGTTTTTGTTTTTGAAGGCTCCAACATGCTTGCATGTGTCGGCCTTGGTCACCTAATGGCGGCTCTCCACGCTGCTCGATCTCTGGCAGCCTCCCTATTCAGTCCCTTAACCCTTAAGTCACATTTAATGACCTCATCCCATGTCTTTCTCGGTCTACCCCTCCCAACCCCTCCCCCAATATTAACACTTCTCACCCTCTGTACCCAATTATCCTCCCCCATCCTCTCCACATGTCCAAACCACCTCAGCCTACCTCTCCTCGTCACAACACCAATACACTCCAGTCCCATCCTACCTCTCAACTCTTCTATCGTAAACCCAGCCCCCCCAGGCCTTGCACGCAGGGACGCACTGCACATCCACCTAATCATTGTCATTTCTCCACGTTTAAACCTGCGAATATCTTCTTCCTTTACTGCCCAGGTCTCACTACCATACAGCATCACACTCCTAACACATGCTGCATACAAAGACCCCTTAGCACGTAAGGAGAGTCCTCTCAATGTCAGGAGAGGCAACAGCTCCCTGAACTTCTTCCAACCACTTCTCACTCTAGCAACCGAGCTAACTCCAGCCCCACCTCCGGCACATAACATGTCTCCCAAATAACAAAACTCATCCACACACTCAAGAGACTCGCCTGCAAGTTCAACCCTCTCACGCCTAACAATCTCCGCCTGCTCTCCCCGACACACCGCACACATGAAATCAGCATTATCTCGCAGTCTACCTCTAATACCACTACATCTCTTGTGCACCCACTTATCACAAACACTGCACAAGATGGAATTACTTCCCACACCCATGTGGCAAACTGCACATGGCCACTCTCTCTCTCCTCTGATTGTACCGCCACCAACCCTAGATATCATCACTTTTGTTTTATCTGCATTTACCCTTAAGCCCTTGTGCCCCATAACATCTCTCCACTTCTTAAATCTTTCCTCAGCCTCCCCTTCATTCTCAGCAATCAACACCAAATCATCAGCATACAACATCTCCCATGGGAGTCCCTCTCTGAGGTCACGTGAGAGGGCTTCAAGCACCATGATAAACAACAAGGGACTCAAAACTGACCCCTGATGCACACCAACATTCACGGGAAACTCATCACTCAAAGCTCCATTCACTCTTACCTGAGTGTGAGCACCCACGTACATGGCCATAACCACCCTAACCAGCCACTCTTCCAACCCTAGCTTTCTCATTGCCCACTTCACCACCTCTCTAGGGACTCTGTCAAAGGCCTTTTCCAAATCAACAAAAACAAAATACAATTCCCTTTTCTTGCCAATATATTTTTCCTGAAGCTGTCGAACAATGAATATGGCATCAGTGGTCCCCCTGCCTGGCATAAACCCAAACTGCATCTCATTGATATTCACTCTTTCTCTAATCATACCTTCTAGAACTCTCTCCATTACTTTCATTATCTGATCTAAGAGCTTTATACCTCTGTAATTTCCCCTTTCCAGGGCATCACCCTTCCCTTTGTACACATTTACAATTACACTCTTCAGCCAATCATCTGGGACAACACACTCATATATAATCATATTTATCAGGTCAGTGACTAACCTCACCCCAATATCTCCTGAGGCCTTCAACATTTCGGCAGTCAACCCAGACACACCTGCCGCCTTCCCCACCCGCATCCTGCCTATTGCCTCACTCACAGTAGCAGTGTCAATCAAAGGCCAAGGCCCAAACACTGGATCACCTGGCTCCAAACCTTCCCTATCCCAATCAAACTCCTCATTCAACAACCGGCTATAATGCTCTCTCCATGCATCTTTAATATCCTCACTGTTTACCACTACCCTTCCTTCATCATTCTTCACACACTGCTCGCCTACAATGTCCCGATTATCTCTCTTCATCTGATTTGCCACCCTAAAAACCATATTTTTCCTTCCTTCATGATTTAGATTATCAAGTAAAAGTCTCTGTGACTCAGACTTCGCCCTGTAAACCTCTCTTCTAGCCCTGCGCTTGACAGCCAAGTACTCCTCCCTGTTACCACCCTTCTTCCATTCCCGGAAAAGCCTTCTCTTCTCCTTAACTGCGGCTTCTACACCCTCATCCCACCACCAAGTTACTTTATGTCTTGGTGGGCCTCTTGTCCAACCGCATACTGCATCGGTAACTCTCAAGAGGTTGTTCTTAAGGGCTCCATACTGTTCATTAACGTCTCTATCTTCGGCTTCCTGTTCAGCCACCACTCTCCTCATCTCACAAAATTGTAGATGCAGCAGCAAGAAGTGTACTGACCTCCAACACATTGGTGTATGTGACACCTAATACCACTGCATTTTCTAACCTCGCACTCAGTGTCTGCATGTCGTATGGGAATTCAAACCTTGCTACCAACCTCCCTGACTCCCTCCTGGGGCATTTTCGCTCTCACTCCTCTGCACACCCTTGGGCTCGCCATCCATGTCGGGCTATCCATGTTGCCATCACCAAGTTATGGTTGGCTCACACAGGCCTTGCAAGCCACTTGTACCGTTAGGGTATGGTAGAGCACCCCTGATGCCAATCGTGTCCCCAGATTGAAGAAGCCATAGAACACTTAATGTTATTGTGTCCTAGATTCCACTTTCTTCACACACTTTTGTGAGATCATTTGGCATCTCTGGGGGTTTTTGATTTATCAGTTCACACCCTCCTGGGAGGGGTTAATGGGAACCCTCGGTTATGGCAACGAGTCATGTGGTACACATCTGACTTCAACCGTAAATCTAGGCAGCTATCCAGCATATAACATGAGGCCTAAATTAGTCTGCATGGGAAGGGCACTGGGTCATTGTTTTGGCCATGTCCCTCAAACCCACAAGAAGTAGAAGAAAAGTGGCAGTAATCCTCAGAGAGACAGGACCACCTTAAAAAAAAAAAAAAATGCATACCTTTGAGCTGATTCAGTGACTTTGTGAAGATGAAGCTGAGGTGCATTTTTGAGTATCAAAAGGGTCCATCAATAAATAAGGAAAATATGATTACATAAGAGATAGGTTAAGTTAGATTAGGATAAGTTTGGTTAGGTTAGTATAAAATAGAGTAGGATAAAGTAGGTTGTTAAGCTACAGTGATTTGGTTTGGTTTGAATAAATAGGCGCTGATAAGGGTATTACTAAAAAAACAGAGGCTAAGTTAAAAAAAGAAAAGAAAAGAAAACTGCATAATAAGGTGGTCCTATGTCTCCTTGAGACTACCAGAGTGGCATTAAGTGAGTGGTATTACTGAAAGAACTGTATAGTATGATGCAAATTGGGTAGGTTATTTTTTTAATCAGGCTATCATTTTAACTATCTGTCTATTGCCAGATGCCTTAATTCCATAAGGGGTGGCCACAAACAAATTGCCTCTATGTCACCCTTTCCCCCACCATTTCACTGCTTTCCTCCCAACTCACACCCCTCTCTCGTATACCTCTCCATTCCTTCCTTCCACCTCATCTGTGGCTTCCTCCTCCCTCTCCCCCCCTCCACCTCACTCACATACAATTTCCTCTTTAGTCTCTCACTCTGTACCCTCTCCCTCTCCACATGGCTAAACCACCTCAGTGTATTTCTCCTAATGCTCTCTATCACATCCACATCCACACCACAGAGCTCCTTCACTTCCTTATTTGCCAGTCTATCTCTCCATGTGACGACTCCACATGCTTTTCTCAGATAACTCATTTCCACTGTTCTCACTCTTGAATTGTGTCACTCCAACAAAGTCCAAGCTTCTCTTTCGTACATTAGAGTTGGTATCACAACACTATCATGCAGTGACTTTTTTACTTTCATGCTCACTTCTTTATTTCTTATCACTGTTTCCAAAGAACCAGAAAACCTTTCTTCCTTGTTGTACCCTTTCAAGCACTTCATCCTCCAAACTTCCATCCTTACTCATTACACTACCAAGTACAGTAATCCCCTGCCAACCCTGGGGCTCACCAACTGCGGAATTCGCTTATACATGGTAATGCTATATACTGTACTGTATTTGTACAGTTATCACTCAGTTATCTAGATGCTCCGTATCCAGACATGCTCTATATTCAAACGTTAGGCCTTGGCACTGTTATGTCAGTAGGCTATCTGAATTTCTTTGTCCATATCTGAATGTAAAATTTCCGACATTGCCGGTTGGATGGCCCCAAAAATCAGTTGGGCAGCTAGCTGGCCTCTCTTGCCACATGTGGATAATAGACTGCAACCCACCAGCTCAGCAAAAATGGCCATCCTCTTCCTCACCTAACAGTCAAGGTCCCTTGACTGCCCGGATCACTCCGATGCTCTTGGCCGTGTGTGAGTAATGCAGACCTTAACCCAGAAACTGAGCAAAAATGGCCATCTGCCTCCTCACCGAACAGTCAAAGTCCCCTGGCTGCCTGGATCACTCTGATGCTCCCGACCAGATGTGAGTAATACTGTACAAACCCTAACCCACAAGCAGAGCAAAAATGGCCATCCGGTTCCTCACCAAATGGTCAAAGTCCCCCGGCTGCCTGGATTACTCAGATCTTCCCAGGCACACGTGACAGTCTGCCTTCCTACTGAATGGTCAAAGTCACCTGGCTGGCCAGATTACTCGGACTCTCCCTGAGGCTGTGATGTATGGTGGATCCAGTGTTTGCTGCTGCATGGTAACATTTGCCTGGCTGAGTATGAAAATGACCCTTGTACTCATAGATCAGTTTGGTACTTTTTACTTGTGTGCTTATAGTCAAGCATAGGCAGAGACATGGCAACGCTGCATTCATGTGGCAGTATTGCACCTCAGTTTCCGCCTTTGTCTCTTTCAAGAGTGGACGTGTGGTAGAGACATGGCAGCACTGTGTTCACATGGCAGTACCACACCTTAGTTCCTGCCTCTGTCTCTCTCGATTGTGGACGTGATTGGCCAAGTTGTAGCCATGGCAGCTTCCATTGTTGCATTTGTAGTGGCTCCCTACCTTCTTCAGGCCTTGATTTTCCTCTGTGGCATTCTCATGTGAGCGATGATGGCCCCACCAGCACCCGAGAAATGAAAGAAGGTTTTGATTCTGGAGAAGTGTGAGATACTGAGCAAGGTTGATGTGGGCTGGACCCTTCACGTATTCTGCCCAGCTCTAGCAGATGGAGGAGGTGGTGTTTGACATTTGTTAAGCGATTTTGTTAGCCACTAGACCACATGGGATACCCGTAGATGCGATTCCGCGACTTGAATGATTGGGGGTAGACATACCATCATACCCTGCCTAACGATGGCCAAACCCTGGTTTAACGATGGATTTTTTTTTTTTAAACCGATTTTGATGATATTTTTGACTACAATTGTGTGTTTAAGTTGATTTATAAACTGTTTTTAGACTAAGATTAATGTGTTTTAGCCATAGGTGGGGTGAACATTGTCATTTTAGGGTAGCTACAGTTTACTATACTTGATTTTTTTTCCAGACTTCTATTTGATAATAGATTTTATTTGTTGGTTTTAGTGATTTATTTATAGGTGTTTGGCTTAGGTTAGCTTCTTTTACAGCTGTTAATCCATTTAGATTGGCTTTAAACTTATTTTTGGGCTCATTTAGGTTTGTTTTGGACTTGGGGGGGTGGGGGAACCCTAGGCTGAAAAACGCATCCCATTACTTTACATGTTAAATCTACTCCGATATACAATACCCTGCCTAATGATGGGTTTTTACCTAACCAATTGCATCGTTAAACTGGGATATACCTGTACACCAGTTGGAGGCTAGTGGGTTACGACGCCTGTGCATTGTTCACTGGGTGGTAAATACTGTGCAATACACTGTTGTACTTTATTAAAATTCTTTTTGCAACCTTCGGCTTCTTCATTTATTTATTTGTGGATTATTATTGTTTATGGTTTATGCATTGTTTTCTTAGTTTTTAGCATTATATTGGATATTCCCTTGTGTGTTTTGATGTCAGTGTAACTGACAGACCGAGGAACACCGCCACAATTAGGCTGGGTTATATACATATAGGTTGGGTATAGGTGGGATGTAGGTAGGTAGGGTATTGCTCCGTATCCGGATTTCATCCGTATCAGGACGCACTGTTGGCTCTGTTACATTGGATAATCGAGTGATTACTGTATACCAAATAACCTTCTGTGGGGCCTTTGTTCATGCACACTCGGTTAGCAGTGGCTGCCACCAAGTGGCAGCAACCTTCTCCCATGCTAGCAGCTTTCCTGCCTTCCAGTTCAGTCTGTGTTGTTTTGGGGAGCAGACTGAGTTGGTGTGTAGTTACAGTACATCAGTCAGTTTATCACTGGTCCCATTGTCATCATGGGCCCAAAACGATAAGTGTAGCGAGGATGATGAAAATGATGATGATGATGATAATGATGATGACAGCAAGGATAGTAACAAAACGAGGGAAACATACGCTTTAAGCAGTAAAATCACCTGGCCAATCACTTCTTCTTTTCCTGATAGTCTGTTATATTTTTCTGGTTAGCTATATCTGGGGTGATAAATAAACATTTCTTGTTAAATTTGTTTCCCCGTTGTTTTTATCTGTTCTGCTGTGACAGCTCATTTGATTCGTCGGCGTAATGGCAGAAGGAACTGTCCTACCCTGAGTGTTTAACTAAGCCTCACCTAACCTAGTTTAACTGTACACCTCACCTTCGGCTCTCAAGCCTAATTGGTGCCGCCATGGCTGCGCTATAGCTGAAAATGCGATAGCCGAATTGAAAAACTTATGGTCTATCTATCTATTGCCAGACGCCTCAATCCCGAACGGGGTGGCCACAAACAAATCGCCTCCATGTCACTCTGTCCCCTGCCATTTCACTACCACGCTCCCAACTCACACCCCCCTCTCTCATATACCTCTCCACTCCATCCCTCCATCTCATCCTCGGCCTCCCCCTCCCTCTCGCCCCCTCCACCTCACTCACATACACTCTCCTCGTCAATCTTTCACCCTCCATCCTCTCCACATGCCCAAACCACCTTAACGTGTTTCTCCTAACGCTTCCCATCACGTCCTCAACCACACCACAACGCTTCTTCACTTCCTCATTTGTTAGTCTGTCTCTCCATGACTCCACATGCTCCTCTCAAATAACTCATTTCCACTGCTCTCACTCTTGACTTCTGTCCTTCCAACAGGGTCCAAGCTTCACTTCCATATGGTAATAATTATAATTGGTGCCATGACCTCAGTATTTATTTTTGTACCACATAATAACATATAATGGTCTAAAAATGAGCATGCAGATTAGAAATATTCTGTACTATCTATCTATCTATTGCCAGACGCCATAATCCCTTAAGGGGTGGCCATTTGACTTGAATTATTTGTTTTATTGGGAGTGTTAATAAAAACAGAACTTTCTATCCCTTTTGATGGCGGTCTAGCATCATGCATATTTCACCAGGAATAGGTTTCGGTGTCTATTAAAAAAAAAAAAAATGCAGTGTGAAACTATTTTTGAAAGCCATTAGTCATCAACAATAAATGAAAAAAAAAAAAGCTAAGTCGTCAGGAAGGACTGATGGTTTCGGGGCAGTTCGCCTCAAGTCAAATTCCCCGTCACAACAATAATGAGAATTCACCGTCATTAATGAAGACAGCTATGGGTGATCTATCTATCTATTGCCAGACGCCATAATCCCATAAGGGGTGGCCATTTGACTTTGAGTTATTAGTTTTACGGGGAGGGTTAATAAAAACAGAACTTACTACTGTATTCCTTTTGATGGCGGTTTAGCATCAGCTGCATCACGCATATTTCGCCAGGAGTAACTTTCGGAGCCCATTAAAAAAGAAAATGCAGTGTGAAACTATTTTTCAAAGCCATTAGTCATCAACAATAAAGGAAAAAAATAAAAGCTATAAAGAAGTCGTCAGGAAGGACTGATGGTTTTGGGACAATTCGCCAAGTCAAATTCGCCGTCACAACAATAACAAGACAATTTGCCAAGTCAAATTCGCCGTCACAACAATAACAAGACAATTCGCCGTCATTAAAGGAGACAGCTATGGGTGATCTATCTATCTATCTATTACCAGACGCCATAATCCCATAAGGGGTGGCCATTTGACTTTGAGTTATTTATTTTACGGGGAGGGTTAATAAGAAACAGAACTTACTATCCCTTTTGTTGGCCATCTAGCATCGCGCATATTTCGCCAGGAATAAATTTCGGAGCCCATAAATAAATAAAATGCAGTGTGAAACTATTTTCAAAGCCATTAGTCATCAACAATAAAGGAAAAAAACAAAAGCTATAAAAAGTCGTCAGGAAGGATTGATGGTTTTGGGACAATTTGCCATCGTCATATTCCCTGTCACAACAACAATGAGACAATTCGCCGTCATTAATGAAGACAGATATGGGTGATCTATCTATCTATCTATCTGTCTATTGCCAGATGCCATAATCCCGTAAGGGGTGGCCATTTGACTGAGTTATTTTTTTACGGGGAGGGTTAATAAGAAACAGAACTTACTATCCCTTTTGATGGCCGTCTAGCATCATGCATATTTCGCCAGGAATAAGTTTCGGAGCCCATAAGAAAATAAAATGCAGTGTGAAACTATTTTTCAAAGCCATTAGTCATCAACATTAAAGGAAAAAAATAAAAGCTATAAAGAAATCGTCAGGAAGGACTGATGGTGTTGGGACAATTCGCCGTCAAGTCAAATTCGCCGTCACAACAATAACAAGACAATTCGCCGTCATTAATGAAGACAGCTATGGGTGATCTATCCATCAATTGCCAGATGCCATAATCCAGTAAGGGGTAGCCATTTGAGTTTGAGTTATTTGGCTATTGTAATATCACAAAAAAGGTTATTGTTCTCTCTGTCACTGTTTGCAGTCTGAGGACGAGTTGAATGGTTTGGTGGGCGGCGGGGGAGACTCGGTCGGGCAGGCAGTCAGCGCTCGGCTGGTGCTGACGTCACGCGACCAATCACCAAGTGAATCTTTTGTTGGCTGGGTGGAGTGCCGGAACCCGGCATTTTAAATTTTTTTTAACACTTCTGGTGTGTGATAGCAGGCATTTAGTGCGTGATGAGAGTATTTGGGTAGGTTTTTTTAATGCAGGTGCGATAGCGATAAAACGCTCTAGCGAAACCCGAGATAGGTGAGGGTTGGGTGTACCTAGTAATTTAACCTAACCTGACCCTTGGTTGGGAAATAAGAAACAAAATCCACCTTTGAGTACTTTAAGTTTCTTTCATTATGCCAGAAACAAATGATTGTAGGTATGGCTTAAGGAACGTGGTGATATGACAGTAATGGGGGAGTAATTTTCAACAGGAAAAGATAATTTACCTCACTGAAAATAGTCAGAAAAGTAAAGAAAACAGACTGAAGGAATATGAATTGAATTTGTAAATTTATTTTGCTGCTTAACCCCTTAACCGCGGATCGTCACTTCCGTGTCGTTTGGGTGCAATGGATCATACCGCTGGGCGTCACTTTTGTGATTCTGTGTTGTTTTGAATTTGCCCGGGCTTTCAGGTGGTGACTTGTATCATATATCAGCACTGCCAATGTCCAGCAATAGTCAGAGCTGCTATTGTCATCAGTACTCCCATCCATTGTTGACAATTTAGCCATTTTCCCCCATTCTAGACTCCCTTCCCTACATCTCCTCCATTACCCTCTCGTGTCATCTGCTCAGCCGCTTTGCGCTACGCAAACTTCCCCGGATTTTTCCACTGATTTCATCCATTGAAATGAGCCCTATGCCCTATTCTTGTGCCAAATAATATATATATAAAAAAATAAGGTAATTGATAGTGTCATACACCTGGAATTGGCTAATTATCACTTGGCAACATCCAACCTGCACTCGTTCGCTGATTTCCCCTGCTTTTTTCCCCGTGAAATATGCCATATGAGCTATTCTCGTAATATAAATGTATATAAGAAAGGAAGGGAGAAGCCTGTGTGATATATTCGCCTGGAACTACCTAATTTATTAAGTATTATCTAGATTTCCTGTGACTTATTTCTTAGCATATACATTAGCAGCTGACATTTTCAACTCTTGGCTACCAAGATATGTATTGTACATTCAGTTCACTGTCGTCCTTCAAGGTGAAATCACGTCGCAGTCGCGCCCCTCCATTTCTGCCGCTTTTGCGCCCATTATAAAAGACCCTGTGACCTCTACCCCTACTAAACATCGTGTGGGAAGTGGTAAAGGACTGTATATATATATATATGAGTGTAATAAAGTACTAGAAATAAAGTGTGAGTGTGTATATGAGTAAGAAATGACAGAACACCAGTGGTGAATTAGCGCGAGTGGGAGGCTAGTACGTGCTCTTATTTTACATTGCTTTCACAGTGTTTTTTTTTTTTTTTGAGTATGGATCCCAAACTACTTGGAAATCATTGAATAGTGTTTCTAGTGATAATATTAGGTAGTGGTATTCATATTACGGGATGTCGGGAAGTGTAAAGTGGAGACTTAATTACCTAACTTCAGAAGTCTCCACAAGTCCTAAGGTAGTAGACGAGTGCTAAAAAAAACATCCCAGGAGAAAGTGGAAGGTATGTGCCATATGCATATGTAATTATAATATTCTAGGACTAATAACTGATTTTTGGTAAATACAGTATTTTTAAAAAGTCAGCTGGAGCACGGATTTGCCCCGCGGGATGGGCACAGCGCGCCTCCGACAACCCCGCGGTTAAGGGGTTAAAGTAAAGCATACATTTATCGAAAATGGCTTTTGCTAACCTTAGCAAAAGGGGTACTCATAGCCGACAGCCCAGCCGACTTCTTCATTGACATGATCCCTCCGTGGAATGGGGTCTAAAATTTAAGCATGGACTGGACAAATTTTGGGCTTCATACAAACAGGTGCAGAAAGATCTCCAGAATAAAATGAAACAACCATCTATCCTGTGCTACTTCAAGCCATCATCCAAGTCAGCTGATAATGGTCCCCAGCCTTCCAGCAGCATGGCACTCTAGCCAGCTGCTAACCTTCAGTATTCTAAAGTTGTGCAGTAATCCCTCGATTATCAGATGTAACAGAGCCAAAGGCATGTGCGGGTAATGGCTCCGTCCAGATAATGAACTTCTCCTCTGGTCCCCCTTTGTACATAACCCAACTTTGAAAGCCTGTGAAAAGGCCACTACAGTGTGTTGTGCAACATTTGTTCCTGTTGCTTAACACTCCTCTCTCTGGTCAAGCAGACTTATAAATCACAGCCAAGCAATTACAGTACCATGGTCAAGCAGACCCATCAACCACAGACAAGCAATCACCCATTCAGGGCCATTCCCTGCAGTGACATGAAAAAACATGAGAAAACTGGCTACACAAGAAAAATGCAGTGGGCACACAAAACATAATACTGTAGTAAAATAGAATAAAATCACGGTAGAGTACAGTAAGCTAGAATAAAATCAACGTCAACACTCACAATGGTGTCATGCAGAATAACTCACTAGCTCCTTAACTCTGACTATTGTACTGCGGCGGGCAGAGCTGTTGCACTGCACAGTACATCCCATGTGGTCTAGTGGCATACTCTTAAGAGCTTAGTAAGAGTCAAAGAGGATCTCTGGCAGTCAGCCCAGGGGAATGGCTGTGGGATGAGATGATGGACTGCCTACTTCACATGACTCTGAATATAACCACTGACTTACATCCATGGGAGACATGATAGCTGGTGGTGTGCTAGATTGAGATTCTGTCTTTGAAGGTGTGGTTTGACGCTTTGATGGTGGCAGAGAAAAAGTGGACTGGGGTGGGGTCAGAGGCCTGTAAAAGGAGTCGATCTTGAACTGGCAACAAGAGCAATTATTCATGCGTCGGTTGACACTGCCGCACAGAACGCAGATCCTCCACAAGGCGAAGAGGTACCATCTGTCACAGTCCGGGTGTTCGACATACTCAAGCACCTGCTCAAGGTGTGCCCGGAATGTGCTTCAGCGGGGGATGGTTGGAGTACTGCAGTTCTCTGTGTTGTCCATGTCGTTCTCGTCATTCTCTTCTGGCTGGACAACAGCAGTAAAAGTGCCAGTCTCAATGTCAGACATAATCTGAAAGCCAGGATCGTCCGAATTGTCGTCTAACCACTCCCAGACGTCATCGATATCCACAACCTCACCTGCGTTACAGAGGCGAGTTTGGAAGTTGTCCATGTTAAAGCCAAGGAAGTCGTGTCTGCTTTCGTGCCCCTGAAGTAGATGAGACCAAACAGTTTTGACGGTTTTCACAGAGACTTTGTTCAGTGCACTGTCCCATTTGCATACAGCAGACTTGAGGTTGTAGCGCTGCTGGTTTGCCACTGTCCTCTGCCCTCGCACATCCAGCCCCTGACTCTGCTCATCTTCGTCCTCAAGAACAACCATCGCCTCGTCATGGAACCTCCATCGGTACAGCCTTTTCGTGGCCACGATCACACCCTGGTCCGTTGGTTGAATCAGAGCAGTGGTATTTGGTGACAAAAACATGCACCTAATGCGACTGTCAAATGCAACCAATTCCTGTTTAGAGGGATGTGCAGGGACATTATCCAGGAGAAGAAGAGCCATTACCTGGTCACGAGGGCTTACACGCTTCTCCGTTTGATAACGGATGGTCTCCCTGATATACTGCTGGCAGAACCAATCTGTGATAATCTTGGAGGTAAACCAAGCCTTCACAGAATGGTACCATACAACAGGATGGACATCTATTAGCCCACGAAGACAACAGGGCTGTTTTGCACGACCAACAATAATGGCTTTCAGCTGGTGCATCCTGTTAGCATTAGCAGAGCACAAAACAGATATTGTACCCGTTGCGTAGACAACCTGTGGCCAGGCACACGCTTCTCCTGCTCATCTACCAGTGTTGGTGGGCATTGAATTGTGGAAGAGGCCAGTTTCGTCACCATTATAGACTTGACCAAGAATGAGGCCCTCCTCAATCAAGCCTAATAAATTCTGTCAAAATTCCTCCACTCCCTTCTTACTAGCATTCAAAGCTTTGCCATGGGTCTTATGATTGGTAAGGCCATGCCGAAGCTTGAACCTGAACAATCAACCTTTGGATGCCTTGAAGTCTGGGACGTTGTGAAGGTGGGCGAACTTCTCAGCATCGGCTTTCAACTTGGTGCCTCGCACTAGCATGCCTGCAGCCCGTTGTTAGCAGTACCAGATCAGTGTCGAATGGTCGACTTTGACCTACTGGTGTATACTCATAGCCTTCTGTTCAATATTGTGTCTGTTCCTCTCGCTGAAGTCTGCCGTGTTCTGAGTGAGTTTGTCACAGGTTTGCCTGATGTGTACGGTTGACCAGGCCAAGTCATACTTCATCAAGAAGCAGGAAGTGGACCATCCTGCATCAGTCTTACTCAGGATCTCCCGCTTCTTCTCCAGAGTCAGCACTACCCTCTTCCTTTTCCTGGTGGGGAGGTCCATCTTCACACACACTCTAGGAAGAGGGATGCAAGGAATCCTGAAGCAGGTAGGCAACTACCACAGAAGCTACCACATGCGCCGCCACAACATCTGTCCAGGACGAGTTTCTCACTACACGGTTACTGTTTGGGAACTGATACTGAGCGAGGAGGTCTCAGGCAGATGCTGGGTAAACTAACCAGCCCAGCATGGCGGTTCCACCGGACTATTCTCGCCCATCTGGGTGGAAATTTTTTGCACGACCATAATTTCCGACCAGACAAGCATTTTGTCCGGGTATTATGAAAAAATGTACTGATAATGGTTTTAAACAGCCAGATCACAGCGTCCAGGTAATGGATCGTCTGGGTAATGGCCGTCTGAATAATCAAGAGATTACTGTATAGTAAACCAGTTTCTACCATAGCTACTTTTATTTGTTTATGATTACATTTGGTGCAGTGTGATGGAAATTGTGGAAGCATTGAAGAAAGTTAAAATGGAAGAGTTGAGAGGTAGGATGGGACTGGAGTGTATTGGTATTGTGATGAGGAGAGGTAGGCTGAGGTGGTTTGGACATGTGGAGAGGATGGGGGATGATAATTGGGTACAGAGGGTGAGAAGTGTTAATACTGGGGGAGGGGGTGGGATCGGGGTAGACCGAGAAAGACATGGGATGAGGTCATTAAGTGTGACTTAAGGGTTAAGGGACTGAACAGGGAGGCTGCCAGGGATCAAGCTGCGTGGAGATCCGCCATTAGGTGACCAAGGCCGACGCATGCAAGCATGTTGGAGCCTTCAAAAACGAAACGAAAGCCCCAGGAATTGATGGAGTGTGTGGTGAAATGCCGAAGTATGGGGGAGAGATAGTAATATAATGGATGTGGAAGGTGTGCAGATTGGCCTGGAAGGAAGGTAGAGTCCTGGAGGATTGGAAGTCAGGTATAATTATTCCCGTGTACAAAGGAAAAGGGGAAAAAGAAGTGTGTGGTAATCATAGGGGCATTTGACTCCTTAGTGTAATAGGAAAAGTATATGGTTGGATACTTATTGAGTTAGGGAAATAACAGAGGAATTAAATCAGTTAGAGAAGAACAGGGAGGTTTTAGGAAGGGAAGAGGTTGTGTAGATCAGATATTCATTCTTAGATCTTTAGTGGAAAAGTTTCTAGAGAAGGGAAAGAAGTTGTATGCAGCCTTCATGGATTTGGAGAAAGCATATGACAGGGTGGATAGACAAGGATTGTGGAAAATATTAAGAATATATGGAGTGGATGGGAAGTTGTTGAAGGCTGTGAAGAGTATGTATGAGGGTGCAAAGGCTGCAGTGCGTGTGGATGGTGAACTGAGTGAATTTTTCCATTTGAAGGTTGGATTGAAACAACGATGTGTCATGTCTCCATGGGTGTTCGATCTGGATATGGATGGGGTTATAAAAGAGATACAAGGTAGGGCAGTGGATGTTGGGGTGGCCCTAGTGAGAGAGGGCAGTGTTTGGAAACTCCCTGTACTGTTGTTTGCAGATGATACTGTGTTGATAGGGGAGTTGCAAGGCTTAGTAGATGAGTTTGGGAGAGTAAGAAATGGATTATAAATGTTAGGTTATGCATGAAGGTGGGCCAAGGGAGAAGTACATTATCTGGATGGAGCCATTACCCTGATATGCCTTTAGCGCTATTATATCGGATAATCAAGGAATTACTGTACTTAAATGCACTCACATTTTCCATTTCCTCATCATGAAACCTCACTGTGCATTAAGTGACTTCATTTCTCTTGATGACCACAACTTTACTCTTCCCCACATTCACCTTTAGATTGTGTTTCTTACTCACCCAAACTCATTCATGAAGCCTTGCAGTTCCCCTTTGTCTTCATTTAACTATACAGTATCATCTGAAAACAACAGAACAGGAATTTTCTAAATGTTGCCCTCTCTCATCAGGATCACTCCAGCATTCACTGCCCTACCTTGTATCTCTTCTATAACCGCATCTGTATACAGGTTAAACAGCCATGAAGATATGACACATCCTTGTTTCAATCCAACATTCAGATAGAAAAATTCACCCAGTTCACCATCCACATGTACTGCAGCTTTAACCCCCTCATACATACTCTACACGGCATTCAGCAGCTTCCCATTTACTGCATATATTCTTAATATTTTCCACATTCCTTGTTTATCCACTCTGTCATGTGGTTTCTCCAAATCCATGAAGGCCACATGCAACTTCTTTTCCTTCTCTAAAAACTTTTCCACTAAAAACTTAAGGATGAATATCTGATCTATAAAGCCTCTTACATTACTAAAACCACCCTGTTTTTCTCCAACTGATTCCTCTGTTATTTCTGTAACTCTGTCAGTAAGTGTCCTACCATATGCTTTTGCTACTACACCAAGAAGACAAATGCCCCTATGATTACTACACACTTCTTTTTCCCCTTTTCTTTTGTACAGGGGAATAATTATACCTGACATCCAATCCTCCGGGACTCTAACTTTCCTCCCAGGCCAATGTGCACATCTTCCATATCCATTCTACAGTTATCTCTCCCCCATGCTTCAGCATTTCACCACACACTTCATCAACTTCTGGGGCTTTCTCCATTTTGACTTTCTTCATTGCTTCCACTACTTCCGTCCAGCTGATTTCTTCCTCGCTTTTCACCTCCCTCTTTCTCCCAGCCATTCCCCAGCCACTTAGTCTTTCATTACTTTCATTCACTTTGTTTAAGAATTCCTTAAAGTATTCTCTCCATGTGCTCACTCTTTCTCCCAACTCCACTGTAAGGCTACCATTTCTATCTTCACTCCATTACTAACATCTTTATTACCCTGTCTAACCTTCACCTTCTCATCTTAATGGAGACTTAGTTGTCTTAGGCAACTGATAGCTAACCCTTATCTGTATCCTCCTACTCTCTCTATACTGATTTCAAAGCCAAAGGTGGCTGTTGTGTATGTGTACGCAACGACTTATCATGCTCTCGTGTTCCTGAACTTTGACTCTTCTGAATTCTCTACTCAATGGCTTCGGCTTTCCTGTCATTCTCTGACTAAATATATCTGCGCTGTTTACATTTTCCCTAATTCTACTGACTATGAAAAATTCATTGCCTGTCTTCTACAATGGAACACATCCTATCTGTTTCTCCTTTCTCTGATATTTTCATTCTAGGAGATTTTAGTGTTCACCACCACCTTTGGCTCTTCTTTCCTTTCATTGATCCACCTGGTGACGAAGCCTACATCTTTTTTTAACAGTGTAAGCAGAAGGATTAGTTGTAAGGAAGAGGTCAGGTATGTTGGAACTCTCTCCAAGGCGGTCAGGGATACGGGTAAGGTGCTGTACAAGCTGCTCTGGGTCATTACTGATAGAAAAGATGTCACCCTCACCAAGAAACCAAAGTTTTCAAAGTCAAGGATCATCTAGACGTCAGAGGCACCCAAATTCTCACTGCAGCTCCACAAACCCACAACATCCACTACACCACATGGCAGCACATCCACACAAACCAAGGAACATCAAAACAACACCCAGCATATGATATCATACACAAATACTGTCATCTCTCCACCCTCGCCCACCTCAGACCGCATCCAGAAGCATATCCATACTCAAATCACTCACTGCTCCATTCAGTCATTTAAAGACAACACACAGTTGCATGCACGGCCTCCTGATATCTGTCCTTCTGAATCCTATCTCCTTCGTGAGGACAGGGTCCACCAGGCCAGGTTGAGATGTGGGCATCATCCAGCCCTCTTAAGTTATCGGAAGAGGCTGGATGACTCTGTTGCTGATGCCTGTCGAGGATGTAACACAGCACCACATTGTGGAAGACTGTATTGCACACAATCTCCTATGCCAACAACACAACATACACTCCTTGAGAGCTCTGTGGGAAAGCCCGGTCTCTGCCCTGGCCTTTTTTAGGGACTCGGGACTATTTGGCCAGACTGCCTAGGGAACAACTACTACCTGAGAACCTGGGAGTGGCTTCGGTCGCTCGGGCAAGTACTACATTTCTCAACACACCACACACAACAACACCGTTTTTTCTACACCAAGAAATGACTCCCCAGTGGTCATTTCTTGACGACTTCTCGCCGGGGATGTAGAGAGCAATCCAGGACCCACCAACAAATATACTTGTCCAAAATGCTCAAAACCTATTACGTCGAGCCGACAGACAAAGGGTTCATTTCAGTGCAGTTCCTGCAAGAACTGGACCCATTACACTTGCACAACACTTGCATCCAGAAAAGACTACACAAACACCTGGACCTGCTACTTATGTTCCTTCCCCCCACCCACTAACCCCCTCACCAACCCTACTCCTACTTCCTCCACACCTCCTCAACCTAACCCACCAATCCTTCCCACACCATCCAATCCCCTAACCCCTCCTATCCCACCCCGAACTAATCCACCCTAACCCTTACCTCCACCACAGCCTTCTCCTACCCCTTCCCCTCCACCCTCACCACTACCTCCCCTCCATGCTGCAGCACCCACCACGCCGCACACATAACATAAACATTCTCCAACTAAACATAGATGGCATAAATGCAAAAAAACAAGAACTCACACAATTCATCAAACAACACAACATACATACTGCCATCTTACAAGAAACAAAACTACGCACAACACAGAAAACACTTACATTTCATAATTTCACCTCCATCAGACAGGACTGGGCCGACAGTGGTGGCGGTCGACTCATCACCCTGGTACACAAATCCGTAAACTTTTCTGATACCAGTGCACACACAAAGTCATTTCTCCCCCCACATGACACTACGACAGAAATACAGTCAATTAAAATAAGCTCTGGTAACAAATCACACGTGACAATCACCAACATATACATTCTCCCCCAGTCATTCCCCACAGTACCATACAATTACTGTCCACAAATACACCACATCACTAACATACCCAACATCATCCTGGGTGGTGATTTCAACGCCAAGGCGTTGGCCTGGTATGTCAACAACCCTGACACAGACAGAGGACTGGCACTACAAACCCAGACAGATCACCTTTTCATACTCAATCATCCCAATCTTTATATCCATATCCCACACCAAGCCCTCTTCCTCCCATCATCCCCAGACATCACCTTCTGTTCCCCAAACCTCGCCCCGAGAACTTCCTGGAGAGTGTTCAGAGCTCTTGGCACTGACCACCTCCTGATCATCATCACTACCAAAACCAGAATCACCCCAGCTGGCCACAAACACACTTACACTAATTATAAGAGAGCCAACTGGGAGGCCTTCACAACTGAAACAGAACAACATTTTGAAACATTAAACAGTACATCCATCACAAACATCAACACCGCTGTGTACACTTTCAATACAATTATACAAAATGCACACAAAAGACACATCCCCAGAAGCAACAGAAAAAGACACAACCTCAATTTCACACCAGAAATTCAAGGCCTCATCAGACAACGGGACACACTACAACACTCCCGAATACCACATACGCTTGACACTATACAACAAATACAAGAACTCAGAACTCAAATAAACAATAAAATATCAGAACAGCAAACACTAAATTGGAATAATTATCTCCAAACACTTGATCACAAAACAAACACCAGCAGACTCTACAAAACACTAAACAGCATCACGCTCTCCAACAGCAACACTACACAATCACACGCTGCCACCACAACAACAGACACCATTCCTTCAAACAAACAACAAGCAAAGACTCTCATCAATCACTTTTCACATGTCAGCCATCTAAACCCTCATCGTGATGACCGACGTATCATCCGACGTAAGAGGCAGTTCCCCACAGACCCAGACTTCTCACCTTTCACTTACAACCAGACGAAGCACATCATCAGCAACCTCAAGCACTCATCTGCCTGTGGACCAGACAACATAAGCAACATGCACCTTAAACACATTGGACCACAAGGCATACAAGCACTCACCAACATATCAAACTACAGCTACTCACTCAACATAATACCCAACATCTGGAAGCATGGCATTATCATCACTATCCCCAAACCCAACAAAGACCCCACATTACCTTCCTCACACTCCTCTGCACCCCCTCCAAAGTCACTGAAAGACTGGTACTACAACTAGTTACGCCTCACACCCCCCTAGCCCATTACAACATTGTTTTAGGCCACTACACTCCACAAACACTCTTCTTACAGACTTCACACAGAGAGTTTTTGATGGCATGAATTCAGCTAGGCCACCACACCGAACACTCCTTGTCACACTAGACATTAGTAAAGCTTTTGATTCCATCCCCCGCCACATCCTCACAAACAAAATACTCAACACAAAGATGCACAATAACACAAAAAGATGGCTAGCAAACTGCATAGCAGGGAGATATGCATATGTAACTTTTGCTGGTCAGTCCTCGAACATCAGAAACTTAACAAATGGTGTCCCCCAAGGATCTGTCTTGTCTCCTACACTCTTCAACCTATACATGCATGACATACCCACACCCCACACACAACAAATACACATACAGAGAAACCTCGATATAACAAACTTCAGTAGACCGGAATTCGCTTTTATCGGACTGGAGGAGCTACCGGACTAAACTCCTATATATCGGAAAAAGTCCGATATAGCCAGAAAGCAGTCCGGACTGCCTGACAGCTTCAGCCATGTTCACCACAATAAGACAGGTAAAAGACATGTTTTTCAGTGCACAGTACAGTATTATTATACCATTTGATTAATGTAGTGAAGGTATAATGCAGTACAATACTGCAGTGGTGGTGAAAACCACTGATTTAATCCGGACTAATGTCTGATATATCGGAAAAAGTCCGGATTAGCAGGGGTAAGTCCGGATGTCGCTTTTATCGGAAAATCGCATATTTCAGACTGGCCTGAGCCCCAATTAGTCCGTTATAGTGAGGTCTTACTGTAGCTTCCTATGCAGATGACATAACACTTACATGCACACACCAAAATGCAAACACAGCCACACAAATCCCCCAACCTTACCTCAACACACTACATGAATGGTTCACCACAAACAGACTCAAAATAGC